>WBZZ01003733.1:0-22500 GCA_019918135.1 Paulinella micropora | reverse complement strand
CAACAACAACAACAACAACACTAACAATAACAACAACAACAACAACAACAACAACAACAACAACAACAACAACACAACAACAACAACAACAACAACAACAACAACAACAACAACAACAACAACAACAACAACAACAACAACAACAACAACAACAACAACAACAACAACAACAACAACAACAACAACAACAACAACAACAACAACAACAACAACAACAACAACAACAACAACAACAACAACAACTTAACAGCATTCGGAAATAAAATTTTCATTTTTTCATAAGGAATCCAAAAAAAAATTCGCCTCCGGCGGCCGCTCTAGGCCGCGGGGCCTCCCTTCGGAAGCAACAGTCTTGGCCTGATGGCCTCGTGTGTCACATATGGTAGCGTAACCCGCCGTAACCCGCAATGTCAGACCTTGTTGTGGTTGTCGTTGTGGTTGTTGTTGTGATATGTTGTGATATCTGGCTGTTCTTGGTTGTTGTTGGTACCGGTACCGGTTGTTAACGTTAATGTGGGTTGTTTTTGGTTGCTGGTACCGGTTGTCGTCGGTTGAAGCATTTTCTTTTGGCGTGAGTTTTATCTTCACATTTTGTTTTTTCTACCAATTTCCCAGATAATTCCTATTTTCCCCGACGGATCCACCCACACGCAAAAGTCGGTCTTTTTTAAAAAGGTCCTCGGTTTCAGAGGGGTGGTGAAGGTGATCTGATTGAGCTTGTGTTCGCTGTAGGTGTTGGATTGCAAAAGTAAGTAGCTGGGGACATTCGTAGGATCCGTAGGAGTAAGTTGATCAGTTTTGTTTTTTCACGTCACTACTATAGGTATTACTTAGTATAGGTTTTTTCTTTTTATATAAAATAATGCTATTTTTATATAAATTAGTCTTACTATTAATTTCAATAAAAATATACATAATTTTATCCAAATTCAATATAACAATCATTAAGTCTTAAATATTCTATATTTGAATTTCTCTCAAACTCTAAAAAATGATAACTTATCTATCTTTTGCTAAATAAACACTAAGAAACATTAAAACCAGTTTCTTAGTTTTTACTGCTGTGCTGAACTTAGTTATCTTTTTTGAAAAAATTAAACGTCCTCCCTATTGCGAGTTTGATTAATTAATTTTTTCCATAAAAATTTTTACCAGTCCATATATAGACAGATGACCACCCTCACCAGACTATGTGAAAAATTTGGAAAACTTTCAATTGAGAAGAATAAGGAATTCTTTTCAGTAAGAGATGTTCAACAGATAATTGATGAAGAAATAATGCCATCGGAAAAAGTATATAAGTAACGCCAACCGATGTTTTTCTGTTTGGCAAATACAAAGGAAAAAAATTCAAGATGTTGCAACTATTGATAAGCCATATCTTGAATGGTTTATGAAACAACCTTGGTTTGATAAATTTACAAACATTAAAAGTGAAGTAGAAAATATTTACAATAAAATTATTTTGCTAAAAGATTTTTTTAAATCTTTGTATATCATGACTGACCTGAACACCAAACAAGACTACTTGAATGAAATTGAAAAATGTAACATTGACAGCGAAATTAAAAAGCCCACGATTAAATATACTAAACCTGACATTGTTTCTTTCTATGAAAAATACAAGCCGAGGGGCTACAACGTGAAAGTAGTTATTTCGTTGGAGGCTACACTAGCAAAAATTATAATGGAGGAACCAAGCACACAATTTAAGGAAACAGATCTTGTTGTGAGTGAGACAGGTATCGCTGAAATAAAGGCAAATGTAGATGAAGAGATAGCGAATGCTACAGACGAAGGATATACAGCGAATGCTACACACGAAGTATGTATAACAAAAAAAGATATCGTTCTTCAATACGGAAAATATGCACACAAAAAAAAATTGAAGATGTAGTAGCGAAGATTGATAAACCATACCTTGAATGGTTAGTTCACCAGCCATGGTGCTAAAATGTGGATGACATAAAAAATTCTTTGATATAACATTGTCTTAAATTATTTTTTTTTCTTTATTGGTCTTCTATGAAGTTAGCGATAACATTAACATTTGAACCATTATTGACAGTGCCGACGGATTTCTGTGTAAAAGTTAATATATCACTAGGAGACAGATATATATCATAATTTCTAAGATTTATTTGTTGAGTTGATTGAGAATTTACGAAAAATTTAAAAATTGTTGTTCCGTTGGCAACTGCACTCACCTTTGTATCAGTATCTACAATTGAATACTTAGAATCAACATCCGCAAAACCTGCTCCAGTTAGTGTTCCATTTAATATCATCCTTACTACACACGCCTTATTATCTTCATTCATAATACTTATCAAAGTGTAATAAACATTTGAATAATTTGTTAAATTAGCACCGCCCGCATCAAATGTTGCTTTATTCCTGATACTAATAATAGTGTTTTCAGTTGTGTTTGCTGCTTTACTTCCTTCCACTTCGTTTGTTATACTCGTGTTTATTGTATTACTTCCTTCAATAAATAATCCAACACTCGCTGTTTTAAGAGTTTGAATTCCAGTAGAAGCATCATTCCTTATTAGTGCAGTAAATGGTAAAGTAGTGTTTCTTAGACTTGTACCTGTGTTGGTATTCACATATTTAATAGTATGGACTAATTGAAATTCTCCTGTCGTAGGATTTTCAATAGAAAACCTTATAGCACCAAAGCCTAAATATTGAAATTGAATTTGGAATACATTTCCTTTACTCCAATCAATAACATACATATCTTTTATTCCATTGCACGGGTCATCCCAGTTTGCTTGTTGAATAAAAGTTGTAGCCCCTCATTTTGCTTGTAGAATACTCATCCCGACATTAGTTTCATAAAAATAAAAATCATTTGAAAAATCACTTTCACCAATTCCTACACACGAATAATAGGTTTTTGTGTCATCAGTTGTCCATATAGCAGTGAAGCGACCAACAACTCCATACCCGTCCGATATTTTATTCTTCTTTTACTTGTTAGGATAGCATTCGCCTTGTTATTGGCTTGAGTTTTTAATTCTGCCATATTATTCAAAAATGACACAGAAGATTTTGTTTCTGTTTTAGTCCATACCCTGGTATTAATAGTGTATGGAAAGATTTCCTGAACAACTGGATTTAATTGTCCAACTAGTGTTTCTCCAAAAGCAGTTTTCATATTATCATTTTTAATACCACCATCATATCCTACTTTGACATTTATAAAGTCTCCGTCTGGATTTTGCGCGATTAAATTTCTCTGGTGTGTAGTCATTGTTTTTGTTTTTGACTACCTCAAAAACAAATGTGTTATATTGAATGAAAAAATAAATCTAAATTTTTTTTAATTTTTTGTTTTGTGCCTCAAAAACAAATGTGTTATATTGAATGAAAAAATAAATCTAAATTTTTTTAATTTTTTGTTTTGGCTGATTGTGTGTTTATGAAATGGAAATTATATTTGACTTAACCTGAACCTCCCGCTGAGTGATTGCTACACTTACGTGCTGGTGAGCATTATTCTGTGTAGTGCTAATGAACTCCCATCGCCTCTCATTGGAAAGTTCAAGCCCGCTAACTTCATTTTGGTCTTTGCTCCACAGCGGGCGGGTATTATCCCAAGTATCAACCCAGAACCAGTTGTATTGATACACATTTGAATTCATCAAAACATAACCTTCAAGCTTAGGTTTCAAGCACATATAATCTTCAAAGCTAGCGGGAAATATTTCAAATTCCTGAAGTCGTGCCCCGTCAAGTGTGGTGTGAAAACTGGTAGTCTTAGCGTTTGCTCTGTTATCAATATCATAAGCAGTATTCTTGTTTTCTGTGTTGTTAAAGAGTGTGTGATAAATTTTCTTTAACCTTTTACCATGTCCCCTATCAAAGCGGAGAATGATATTTTGTGTAGTGGATTGAGCAATGGAATTTTTATAAACATAAGGATAATCAATATTAAAACTCATACCTTCATCACTCGCCACTTTTTGTTGAATTGATTGAATGACATCGGGATTAGTCTCTACCGCAAGGAACAAGTTAAGATTAGAAACACTTACATTACCAGCACAGCAACAAGCGCTCCGCCTGCAATTGATAAGGGGTCGTTGTTGTAATAATAAATTATAGGGGTCTGTTGCCACACAATCCGCATATTCAAAATCTCTGGAAACATAATAGTCTTATCAAGAGCAAAAATAGTATTGTAAAGCATACCCAGATTTATCTTAACACTGATGGCAGGCTCAGCAGAAGTAATAGAACCGCCAGAGAAATACTTAGGCTCGTTGTAAGCGATATTGACGACAGAGAGTTGCCCACTTCCGTCCGCGATACAGGCATCATTATGGCGACGGGAATTAACAACAGGTTCACCAAACATAGCCTTAACACTAACGGCAACATCTCCACCTACATCTGTCATTGTTGTTCCAAAAGCCTCCTTTACTATTTGCGAAGTTGAGATATTAATCTTACCATCAGCATTACACCTTTGAAGCATACATCCCGCACCACTTCCATTATCGTGGTTTTCAAGTGTCAGAAAGTCCTTCATAGAAGTTTCAGCCTTGCAAATAATCTTTATAAATTACCAACTTCGTTTACATCACGCAGATAAACACCGCTACGGGTTTGAAGTTGAATTTGTCTAATAGGAGCCAGACAATCCATATAGCATTTGTTATAGTTCGCTGCAATTGCTGGTGGTGCATAAGTAAAACTCAAGACAGAGCGAGTAACAGTAATAGCTCCCGCACCTTCTCGCGGAGTTAGTTTATTCAAACGATACAAAGCACTGATGTAGTCAGTTCTAGAAAAATCTAGTTCACCTCCGTGTTCTGTTGGCATTTTGTTTTTAGGTTTTTTGAAAAAGTGTAAATTAATTAATTCACCAGAATATATTTATAGAAAAAATAAATAATTCTAAAATTAAATTAATTGATATTTTATTCTGACTTCGTCATCATAAAACATCGTAAGCCATTAAAGTTTAAAAAACGATGTTTGACAATAAACGAGAGTGCGTAGCACGAAGTGCAATTCAAATATCATCTAGATTTTAACAAATTAAAAAATGATGTAAATAAATTAAAATAATTAGTCTCTCTGTAAATCAACAAATAACGACTCCCAAACCATTAAGATTTATAGCCTGATCGTTTTCGTCTGTAAAATAAAACCTATATCCATTATTTGAACTGGCGGATAATTTCTTACCATACTCAGACCCACTTCCGTCGTATATAATGGCACCAAATGGAATTTCATTCGCCGTGTATATCTCCTGTAAGACGTGGTTATCACCCTCCCCCACCATATCGCTTTGTAAATACAATGTTTTTTCGCCCGTCAATATTATGACATTCTGCGACCTTAGGTTTTTATTGACGAAGAAGGCTGTTGAATTTCTATCAAACCCCATAACCTCGTGAATGCGGGTATCATCATCAAATATAAACCGAGGTTGAATTCCTTTATTCTCTGACACACTGAATGTTAATTTACCATTCTCTGGGTCTATGTTGGTATTATTACTGGATACAACATAAGTATAATTATTTGGGCTGTCTGCGGTTAGCACCTCCGACAACTTAATTTTTAGATTGTTCATTGTGTAGTTTCCCTCAGGTATCGTAATTAAAGCCTCATACCCGTCTTCGCTAAGAGTAAAAGTATTATATGGTGAAGCCACAGAGTAATATGACTTCGGCACATAGATATGAAGAATTTTACAATGTGTGGGATTGTCTAGCCCCTTTATATTGACTTCGTGTGTAAAGTCGCTATCTGTGCCAGTTATTCTGTTTTTGCTATTTATGTAACAGATACCACTCGCACGGCCTCCCTTATACTCCATTGTATATCATATAAATAATATTTCAGATAAATGTCTGTGCTTTTAATTTTTCCGCTTCTTCTTCTTTTAAGTCTGTATAGCCACTAGCAAACTTAAACCGGTTTCCTTTCGCTCGCTCCATTAAAAATCTCACACTATGCCAACCGCACGTGTGTGAGGTGTTTGATTGCTGCTTTACTTGATTGACCTTGATTAACAAATAACTATCGGGATTACTTTGGTCAATTAGTTGTTTCATTTGTTGTTGAAAGTCTTCAGTAGGTTCATAAAGTGCTAAGGGTCATAGACTTCAACACTCCTGTCTTTATCTAGACTTATCCACACTGCTATCCAATGAGACCCCGCTTGTTTGCGATTGTCCAAATTCATAATAAATCCATATCGCTTTCTGCTTCCGGGCTTCAACTTGTAGATTTCATCACTGGCTATTGCTCCGAGATACCATCCATATTTTTTCATTATGTCATCTATTTCATTAGTCATTAGTCCCCGTCCCTCTCCCTCTTGCTGTGGCTGTGGCTCCTCTGGCTCTGGTTGCTGTGGCTCCTCTGGCTCTGATTGTTGTGGCTCTGGCTCGGGCTCTGGATGCTGTGGCTCTGGCTCTTGCTGTGGCTGTGGTTGCTGTGGCTCCGGTTGCTGTGGCTCCGGTTGCTGTGGCTCCGGTTGCTGTTCATTTCTGCATTTATTTATAAGAGCATTAACATAATCTTTTTTTTCTCATTGAATGAACCCATTCTTTTCGTGATAAATACTTTTTAATGTTTTCTACGGAAAACACTTTATTAATCAAATCTTCTAAACCAGTTCCCGTTTGTAATCCCAAATATTCTGCGAGTTTCCTTTTTACTTCATTCTTTTCATTTCCTACATTTATTTTATGTTCTACAATTTTGTCTATTATCCATGATGCCCTTTGGTTCCAACCTTTAACATCGTGGCCTTCATTTTTAAATTTTTCCCTTAATGCTTCACCAAGAATTTTAATAGTCAGTTTTTTTTTCAATATTACTTTGACAATCCATTCTTTAACATTGCCTTTTATTTAGCCTCCCCTAGTTGGTTTCCTAAATTTTGGTTCATCTTTTGAGCCTTTTTATTGGTTTCTTCGGCTTGTTCAAGGTGTTTTTTAACTTCTTCTATTTTGGAGCCTACATTCATATATTTTCTTATATCCTCTGCTAGTTGTATTTTGCCTTCGTCTCTTAATCCGCTCAGGAAATCATCACCATAACCAGCATCTCTAATCAACTTTTCCGCCTCTTTTAGTTCTAGCGGATGTACACCCTGAACTTGTGGTGCCTGATATTGTGCTTGTGCCTGAACTTGTTGCTGCCCCTGTTGCGGTGGCATAATATATTGATATTGTGGTGGCGGTGGTAATGCTTGTATCCTATTTTTTCTGTCTTCTTCATATTTTACATCTTCTATGAGTTTTTGCTCCCTTCTTAGTTCTCTGGCTTTTTGTTCTTCTCGTTCATTAATATCCGCTAGTTCTCTTTTATGTTCCCTGTCCATTATTTCTTTTTTTGTTCCTCGGCATCGGCTCTGTCTTTTCTTTCTAGCCTTTTCTTTTCTTCTTCTATCTCATCCTTTTTCTTCTTTTCCTTTTCCTCCTGCTCGTGCATCATGTCATATTTCTTTTGTAAGTTGCTTTGTATCTGGTTTCTGTTCTCATGTTCAAGACGATTGAAATCAGATTTGATTATTTTTTCCCTCGGTTTGCGGCCTTGCCTTTGTGGCCTCGGCTTACCAATATATTTCAAAAACAACTTAACGATTTGAATTGTGCTCATATCATTTGTTTTCTTACCAAAATTAAGATAATATTTTTTACCCTTCTGGATAATATAAGGTCTCCCGCTCTTATTCCTATAAACCCGAGGTGGACGGACTTTTGCCTTTTTCACCTTCTTAGTCTTAGCCGAACCCATTCTATAGATAGTTTAGAATTGCGTTTCGTGCTATCGCACTCTCACTTATAAAAAATTCGCCCGCGAATTTTGCTATAACACTTCGTTTATATTCTAAACCATCGTTTTTTTTATTTGGGAAAAAATTAATCTGTTTTCGATGGTTATGGAAGGGGCTATGCCCCTTTCCAAACCCGCGGGGGTATGGTAGGGGGTGAAACCCCCTCCAAACAAACGGGAGTTGCGGTAGCAACGAGAGTGTAGTTGATAACTATCAGCGAAACTTTACAGCACCTCCTTGTTGCTTACCATATCTGAGTTTTGATGCTGTAGCACTAACACTACCTGCGTAAGGCACCCCAATGCTACTCAATGCCCCCGCAGTTCTAGAGATTACCTTATTAATATCGCGAAGGAATTTATTAACAGCCAAGGCCGTTTTTCCGACCTTAGCCCAGTTAATCTTTCCTCCCTTTTGTCCACATCCCTTCTTCTTAGTTTTCTTTTTTCCTCCCTTCTGTGGCATTGATGGATTGTATCCGATGTTATATCCTGATGGTTGTGAAATTATCACTGGTGATACTGGCATATATTAGAAAGATTTTAAAAATCTTTTCAGCAAAAAAAAAATAATAATCTAAAAATATTATTTCATGCGATACTAATAGGCAAAACTTTTTCTTAACTCATCATCAACACTTGAAACATAAAGAAAGTTAAATCTCTCCTTTGTTGCTTCGTGATACTTTTGAAGAAAATAATCAAATCAAAAGATAGGTCTAAGTGTTTATACACTAGTTCCATTTTGTCCTGAGACTGACCCGGAAAGATTAATAAATAATCTAACTGCTTAATGGCTTCTGGCCGTAGGTCGTTCAGATACTGACTTGACATAATAACCTTACTTTTATAGTGTCTGTTCTTTTTTAACAAATCGCTCACGGATTTATCTCTTAATCCACTTCCTAAATCGTCCAAAACAAAAACAACCTCTGGTGAAATATACATACTTGGTCTCTCTTTCTTCTCACCTCCCTCTTTTTCTTTTCTTTTCCAAAGTATAAAAATTGTGGTTTCTCTATTTCCTCTTTGTCCTGTTTTATTTCTCCTTCGTGTTGCTCGTCCTGCCTGTTCAGTTTGTCAAGTTCATAGTCTATCACATTTATACCATCTGATTTGAGAAAGGTATATATAGCCATTGGGTTTCCCCTGTTCTTGAAGTGCTTTACCATTGCTTTATAAATGTAGTCCTTGTGAATTGTTGAAGCGATAATTACAATACGGGTTTTTCTGTTTGTAGTCCGTTTCAGTATTTCAAATAGTGCTGTCGTTTTCCCGCTCTTCTTACGGGCAAGCAGAAATATATTGGAATAGGGCTCATTAAATAATTTAGAACCTTTTGCTTTTTTGTTTCCTTCGCTTTCCTGCTTTACAGGCTTAACTTTTACATTGCTAATTTTCTCCATTGCTATATTATTAAGCCAAAAACTCTAAGCATATAACAATTCGGCCGGCTAAATTTCCTGCATCAATATTTCCGCTGTCAGTTTCAAGGACTTTAAATGTATATTGTCCGTCCTTCCATCCAACGACACCTAAATTATAACTAAGGTTTGAAATGTTTGCTATATTACTATCAGCGAATGTGCCGATAATTCCAATTCTGTCCACATGAAGAATTCTGGTTTTGGTTTCCGTCTGGTCGTTCGTATAATGAATAAACTTAAGATTCATTTTGGTTGGTGTGAATGACATTTGAATATTTTTATTAAATGTTTTGCTTCCACAAAATCATTGCTCAGAAAAATAATCTTTTGGTATTTGTGCTCCGTCATCATATATTTTGTATAATATATAAAAAAATGATTTTAATATTTTTGTTTATGTGGTCTGTGTTAGGTCGGACGGCCTGCGACTTTTACTCACGGGTAAGCGAAAAAAAGAATGAGAGTTGTGCTTATTGTATAAAGCAAGGAATAGAAACTAAATTTAAATGTGTGTATAAGCCTATGAGTGATTGGTGTGTTAGTGTTGATGATGCGGTTCCTTTAATCTGCTCAAATGATGCTATGTGGTATAAAACTCAAGTATATGAATGCTTTGATTTTTGAGAATTTCACTTCGTGCTGTCGCACTCTCGCTTATTCTCAAACATCGTTTTTATACTTTAATGGTGGACGATGTTTTACGAAGGCACAAAGTGCATGAGTAAAATATCATTTCTTACTTGAAGAAGGCGATGGAAGGCAGATGCCGATAAGCAATGTTAAAATTCCGACATAAGTATTTGCAACCTCACAAGGTAAGTTCTTTTCGGATAGCCTCACGATACAAAGGGTTATAATAGCGATAATGATACCCATTTGAAATAAGTATTTAATAAGTCGGCTGTCGGTCGGTCTGTTTTTTATACAACAACAATTCCAGTTATCCTCCAATTCGTGCTCTACTTTTTTTTCCTCAGTCTTTAGTTCTACTTCAAGAACACGAGACTTTAATTCTGGAGTTAGTTCGCCATCCATATCCATAATAGGCGGTGGTCTGTGAAATCTAGTTGTATTATTGTTTGACATTTGAAAAAACGACTGCTCGTATTTCAGAAAGTTGCTTAGATAGATCTTCTATAATAAGCATGAGATTATTATTTTCTTTTTCTAAATTAACTACCTTTTCTGATAATTGTTGAACCGCTTTAATTAACGGGGCGATAAACTCGGAATAACCTATACCATAACCGACATCACCACTATCAACACATTTAAGATCTTCTGGATTAACACTCACACCTTTCAATTCGCATTCTTTTCTTTGCTTTGGACACGGAACCATAATTGTTTCTTTTATAAAACCGCCAAAATCTAGCATATTCATTTCTGTTAGTATGTCCTCTAATTCCTGTGCTATTAAGCCAGTCCTACATTTTTTTTTTATCATCAATCATACGATAGCAGACTGGATTTAACTTATTAATAAAATCTAAGCCTAAGCATTCCTTTATATCTTCTTTTTTTCTCCTGTCTGAATATTGAATTGGATTAGACAATACCCATAATTGTCCATTGCTTGCTTTCAAAGACATTAAAGCAGTATTTGAATTATTCTCCCATATGAACCCACTCGTTGAAGAATTATTCACTCTAAATCTAAAAGCATAAGAAGTTAATCCTCCGCCTACTCCTCCTGCTGGTGCTGTTCCTCCATTTAATGCTTTATTTACTCCAGACTGAGACATATAAATCCCCCATGCTGAATCAGCAGTATCCCATACAAATATTCCTCTCGCATTCGTCCCGTCTGTTTGTCCTTGAATTCCTATGTTCGCTCCATTATTAGTTGTGGTCGTTAGCAACCCAGAATATGTAATTCCCGCATTCGCCGTTATTAATCCACTCGCCGTTATTGCCTTTGTTGTTAATAAGCCTGCTGTATCAAGTTCAAGAGCCACAGACCAAGGAACAGCAGTCCCAACACTTTTCCCACTATCATACAAAAATCTAAGTTTGTTGGAAAATTTATTATTTAAAAAGTTTGCACTCGCATAACTTGATTTCCATCCCGCGCCATCTAAATAAGCATCAAAACCCATATTTATGCTATTATGTCCTAAATTAAATAGTCCAAATGTAGGATATATATTTCTGTTGTAATCGCTTGTATGTGTGCTCCAGCAGTATTATTATTAAAAGTCCCTTACAATTCTAAACCCGCTGTCGTACCTATTCCTTTTGTTGTGTTTCCTATAATTATTGGTTTGCCTGTTGCTGTTGTTATTTTATCGCTTGCCGTTAATGTTGTTGTAGTCATGCCAGCAGTTGAAGTGAGTGATGTTCCCGTTATTGTTCCACCATTTGTTATGTTGTTTGAGTTCATATCCAAAGCACCATAAAACCGCATACCGCCAGCATTGTTAAAACGGACAATGTCAGATGAAGCACTTTTATTATCCAAAAGTTTTGAAATATAAAGTCCCGCCCCTTTTACATCAAATGCTACATTAGTGAATACATAACCCCTTTGGTTCGCGGTTCCACTTGTAGCAGTATTTAGAGTAAATAAGAAATATTGATAATCACCCGATGTCTGCGAAAAGAATATATCTCCTCCCTTTTGGTTTAATATCCTCGCCCCATTATATGTAAAATTTCCACCATTAATTATATCCTGATTATTAAAATCAGCCGTTTGTGTCAAAGGTAGATATTTTATCGTAGTGCTCGCCCCATTAAATGTTTTACTTCCTGTTATGGTTTGGTCTGTTGTTAGTTTTACATTTTGTACATCTAATGTATCCACATAACTTTTGTCGCTCCGTCCGTTGTTGCTGATGGTGTGGCTAAGTTTGTTATTCTGTTGTTGTTCAAACTTAATGTTGTTCCAGTTGCGGTTATAATTAAAGTATTACCTGAATATAACTCTACATATGAACCAGTTATTTGTATCGGATACCAAGTTGCTGTTGCTGTTTTTTGTGCTGCAATCATTCCTATTTTTGTATCAAAGGCTATGCCCATACCATCAAAAGTAGTAGGATTGGATGAACCACTTACTTCTAAAGTTGATGTAAATTTTTATTTCCTGCTATGGTTTGGTCTCCTGTTAATTTAACCACGGAAGTATCAAGAACAGAAACATCCACACCATCAACAAGATTCACATTTGTTATGCTTTGGCTTTTCATATCAATACCCGCACTAGCATTTATTATGTTGCTGAATGTTTTGGTTCCTGCTATGGTTTGGTCTCCTGTTAGTTTAACCACCGAACCATCAACTGCAAGAGTGGTGAGATTAATTCCATTATATGTAGAAGCCCCTGAAATAGCATAACCACCCATATTTAATGCTCCTGTCATACTGGCTGTGCCGTCTAATCTAAGAAAGGGCGATGCCACATTTCGCCATTGTCCTGTGCTATAAATAAGCAGTTGATTATCTGTTGCTGTTGTTATAATCACATCACTATGTGTATCAATACTTCCACTTGCTGACACTTTCGCGTTGTTGGAGTCGTGCTCTGATAACCAAGTTGCGATAGCCCTACCATTTAGTTGATTTACATTTGTCATGTTTTGGTTGTTCATATTTATTCATCCCGTCATACTTGCAGTGCCGTCTAATCTCAGAAAGGGTGAAGTCGTATTTCTCCATTGTCCTGTGCTATAAATAAGCAGTTGGTTATCTGCTGGGAAGCCTGTAGTTGTCACATCGCTGTGGCTATCTATACTTCCACCTGCTGACACTTTATTATTATTATCATTATGCTCAAATATCCATTCATCAACATCTTTGGTATTTAGCAAATTAACTCCTGTTATGTTCTTCCTTCCCATACTAATATTGCCGAATTCATCAACATTTATCGGAAAGGTTTTATTTACCCAGTTTATTGAATTATATGTTAGATAACTATTAGTGGCTATTGGTGCGGTTATGGCATCAGAAAGTGTGTCAATTGAACCGAGGGTGGTATTCCTCCATTTACCATCTACATCATTATATGTTAAGTATTGACCGACCACTGGTGCAAATATGTTAGTGTCAATCAGATTGTATAGACTGGTTTGATGCGGATTGGAAGTATTGCTTCCGTGTTGAGTTGAGGCTTTGACTTCGTCGTTGTCCCTCACTCGTTGCTCTGTACAATATAAATTTTTTCCTTCGTTGATGTCCGTCGTTGATTTTAAAGCGAGACGTGTGTCAAAGCGGTTATCAGTCCAATAATAATTAAGTCCTTCTTTTAGGTCAGTTGTTGATTTTAAAGCGAACCGACCATCAAAGCGGTTATCAGTCCAATAATAATTAAGCCTTCTTTTAGGTCTGTTGTTGATTTTAAAGCGAGACGTGTGTCAAATCGCGCATCAGTATAATAAAGATGTATTGGGTCGGAATCTTCTGGCACTCTGTCTGTATTCAGACCGACTATGTTCGTGTTCGTTAAGTCTAAGTTTGCGATTGATAGGCTGTCTGTCGCGATTTCTGACAAGCCGAGTAATGATTTATATTGCGACATTGTTTGTATATTAATTATTTTTAATTTTTTTACTTTTGTTAAATTATACTAACAAAAAATACAATTATTTTGTGTAATATCATTCGTCGGTAAACAATGCAGTCAAAAAAGGCTTCGAAAGAAAACTGGAAGAAAGCAGTTCAAGCAAACAGAGCAAATGCTGAACGTAGAAAGGACGAGTGGGCACGTGAAAGGCTTCGTAAAAAAGGAGAATTAAAAGAAGCATCAGTGGAAGAACTTATTGAGACAGATGCTGAAGTTGGTGTTGCGAAAGAAATACTTAAAAATCCTGAGATTGAAGATGAATCAAGCGAAAGCGATAGCGAAATTGATATGTCTGAGGTTATTGCAAATCATATGCTTAGAAAGATAAAAAAGAATGCTAAAAAGCCCAAGAAGAAAACCGCAAAGAAAGCACCACAGCCCAAGAAGCCTGAGAATTACAGCGAAGAAGAAGAAGAAGAAAGTGAGAGTGAAGAAAGCGAAGATTATGAAACAACAGGCGGAAAACAGCGAGGCGGTAAAAATCGAAGTGAAAAATATCAGTTAATGTATATAACAATACACCAAAGAATAAAGAAAAAAGTAAGGAAGCAGAAAAGATATTTTTGAAATTCTAATGATATTTTGTTCTGACTTCGTCATCACAAAACATCGTCTATCATTAATTTTTTTTTAAAAGAAAAAACGATGTTTTAGAATATAAACGTAGTGTTATAGCAAAAATCACTCGTGATTTTTTTATAAGCGAAAGTGCGTAGCACGAAGCGCAATTCTAAAATATCAAATGGATCACAAACACAAAACTAGTAATATTAATGCACAGGATAAGGATACACAACTAGAAGATACTCCGCGAGGCGAACCAACAGAGGAAGAACGGACCAGCACTGCTCAAGAATTATTTCCTAGGACAAGAGGGACAACAATATGGGCTGATGAGGTATTAGATATGGTTAATATTGATTTAATGGATATGAGTAAGGTTGCTACAAAAAATAAAAATTATAATTTCGCCCTTATTTGGATTGATATTCATAGTCGTTATGCTTATGCGATACCTATAAAAAATAAATTTTCAACCACCGTTTTAGATGCTCTCAAGAAATTACCAAAGCCTAAAGCATACATATCGGACAATGGTGGGGAGTTAAAAGGTGCTGTTGGTGAGTGGATGAGAAATAATGGCATTGAACAATTTATGGTTGAAGTAGGCGATCATAATTCGTTAGGTATTGTTGATAGATTTGTTAGAACACTAAGAGAAAGATTACACGAATTATGGGCTTTTAATCGTAATTTTGATTGGATAAGTTATGTTGAAGATGTTGTTTATTATTATAACCAGAAAGAACATTTAGCGATAAAGGCGGCACCTATTGATGTATTTAAAGGAAATGATATTAGCCAACAACATAGATATGTTGATAAATATTTATTTAGTTTCAAAGAGGGAGACAGATTTAGAAAATTAAACAAGAAACACATTCTAGAAAAGAGAGGAAAGACATGGAGCAAGCAAATTTACACAGTCAAAGCCCGTAAGGGATACCGGATTGTCTTAACAAATGATGATATAGTGCCACAAAACTCCTTCTTTGCAATCCGGATGAGCATAATCAAACACTTTGTCAGGCTCGTCGTTCTTGTCAGCAATCTTGACCCAAACTTTTTTTTCTTCCCAATACTTTATGGGCTCATCCTCCTTCAACTTTACTCCTAATTTCTCGAAAGGACTCACATTTTTTGCTTTACGCTCAACCTCAGCCTGAGCCGCTGGGTCTTCGTGCGACTGATGCTTGGCGTCAGGGGTGGTAGGAACTTCAGCAGGAACTTCGGTCGGCGTCTTAGTAGGCACTTGAGCATCAACCTCAGTCGGCACTTGAGCATCCGCCTCAGTCTGCTTAGAAGGAGACTTCTTCTTGGGAGGCATAGCACCTGCCCCACACCAAAAAGCACAAAAAAACATGTGTGGGCAGTGCCTTGAAGCTGTTTTTTTTTGTTTTTTCGTAAATAAATAGGAGATAAATAATTTTTTTTTGAAATAGTCAAATAATAAGTGTGCTTTTATGTTGTAGTGAAATGTGTGTCGTGTATTGATGAGAAGTGAGCAGGTAGGCAGACAGCACAGATCACACAACCATTTTTACTCCACTCTCGCTTCATTAACATACAATTTATATTTAACTATCACTTCATCAAATGTATCACCCTTTTCAATTAAATTACGTGCGAAATTTTCCTCTTGGCGAGACATTGGAAATTTATTTTTTTCTAACCACTTTTCCAAAAATGCTATTTCTTTCTTAGTCTCTTTTTCTTTTCTAAGTCTCTGCCTCTTAACTTTTCTCTCTTCTTCCATTCATCTTTTGTCTTCTTTTAGGCTCTCATCTCTCTGATTAACTGCTTCCAGTCTTGATTCAACATCGTAAAGTTCTCGTTTCAATAATCTTATTTTTTTGGACAAATTTTTTTTCTTGGTTTCCAAATATATTTTGTCAGAAATAATTTTTTTGTTGCTCTTGTCAGAATAATAATCAATCCAATTATTTTCTTCTCTTTCTATGTCTAACTCACTTTCGCTTGAAATTTCATTAGCCTCTTTGGCTTCATGATCAATAAATTCGCTCATCTCTTCAAGAAGAACTGCGAGAAAGTAGGCCAGAACTGCGAAAACGTAGAAATGTTTCTGTGCTTTCGCATTTTCTCAGAAAAAACCATGTGATGACATTGTGCATTGACTGAGGAAAAAAACAAGACGCAAAAAAATTATTTGTCCGCTGTCATGGTGATGGGTGGTGTAATTAGTAAGTTGGTGATGTTGTCCGTCATTGTCGGCGGTTCAACTCTCACTGCTTACTTTTATAAACCATTCTTTACCAGATGCCTTTTTTTTTTTTCTTTTTTTCCTTTTTTGTGAATTCATTTTTTTTTCTTAATAGCCGTATGGTAATGTTGTAATCTGGTTTTCTTTTAGTGGTTGTATTACTCTTTTTGTGTAAGTAAATGAAAATATCTTTTGTATGTGCTCAGACGAAATTGTTTTAGTCTTTTTGTTTTTCGTTATTTTGCTGTTGGTGTGAATGGTTAAATTTCCAGCCTCTGCCACATTCTTTGCTATACACTTTTCACCTTTTGTTTCAAGTAAGTCCTCTAATTCTTCATATGCATTTTTAGATAGTTCAGTGTCTTGTACTTGTAATCCGTTGCTTATAATACTAAACATATTAACCAAGTTCAATTTCTTACAAGTCTCGTAGTTCGTTGAGAAGCCCTTTAATTTCATTTTTGTAGTTCCGTCATCTAGTATGTAACCGTAGGATTTAGGACCTGCTCCAACAAATGTGGTTATCTTTCTACTTATCTTTGTCTGTTTATCTATCAATTCGTCTGTCCAATGCCCCAATAAATCTCCTGTCGGTATTGTTGTCCGTCCTTCTTTTTCATCTACCGAATAAATAACACTATCTGTGTCGTGGTATAATACTCTATTACCTAATCTGTCCATCATATCATACAATCTCATTTGTGCGTGTGCTGTAGTAAATAGTGCTACACAGATATTTGTATTGTAGGGATCTGATACCTTTTCTGGGTGTAGGTTGTAAGATAGTTCTAAGCATTCTTTGTTTATCACATTGATTGATACTTCATTTATCTTTTTTGTCGTTTAGTATTTTGTATAGTTCTGCTTCACTCCTTACTATTTTTGTTTGTGTCTTGTTGTTTTGTTGTCCAAATTTTCCCCATAGTGAGTTTAGACAGAGTTTTGCCACAGCCCTTCTACCTTCATTCTTTTCAATCTTGCTTTTGTCTAATTTAATTTTCATCTTTTCTTCACAGTCCTTAATGTAGTTGTCTTTGTCTTTTTCTGTTATGACATTTGAAGGATAGCCACTTGATTCCTGTTTCACTCTTAGAAATGTTTTAATATATTTTTTGAATAGTTCAGTTGTCTGCTCATTCCAATGCCATAATTCATAAGTTTTAATAAGTCTGTAGCATTTTTGTATTGCTTTGTAAATAAGCGGTGCCGCCCATGTGCCTGTCAGTATTCTGTTCTCATCAGTGTGCTCACATTTGTCCTGTAAGCCTTCCTTACCACATTTATTACATAGATAATACATCATCTTTCCTCTATCTTGACATGGAAGGACTGGGTGAATTAGTCCTCTAGGTGGCAGTATTTTTATTTTTGCTATGCCAAATGCTGTTTTATTATTCAACTTATCATATGCTTCTTTTCCTCTTATTGCTTTGTGGTGTTTAACAGGATACTAGGGGTCATAGTACATAACCGTCGGATAGAGAGAGCACACATTTATATACTTTGCATACTGATACTCGCTCATTGACTTCCAGTATAGAGACAGAGCATTCACTCTTCCACCAAACATAGCATGTCGTGGATTGATTGTTTCTTGTTCTCTTAATGTCTTTTCTATTGTGCCCTTGAATTCTTCCTTTGTTCTTATCCTATTCCATTGACACCCCCATATTGTTATCAATTGACTAACTTCAGGATGCTGACTTATTAAAGTTTCTCGTAGTTTAGTTTCCTTGTATAGTTGCCCAAATGTTTTATTAACAGACCTTTCTCTATTCAGTTCATTTCCATTAAAACACTCAGGACACCCGTGCCAATAACAACAATGGAACTCATATGCCGTTTTTGTTTTCTCGTCATATCCATCTAAGTAGGCTTTCACACCTTTAGGTAAGTTTAGTATTTTTTCTTTACCATGTAGACCATGTTGAATTTTGGCATTGTCCTTTTTTTCTCTGTATGCTAACCATTCCACACACATACGACTTGTTTTTGCTTTGTCTGTTCTGTTTGTCGGTATGACTGCTATGCTGTCCTCGGGCATGTAGTTTGCTTTGAATAGTGCCATACATGTAGAGGCAATTGTAGTGTATTGAAATGGATCAATACCAAACTCCATAAATTGTTTCCTAAACTCAATACACCCCCGTCTTAGTATATCTACATCACTATGACAATATTCAATCATTTCTTTATTGAAATCAAATACTTTGCTTTTTTTGCTCATCATACCACTTTAGAAAATCATCTCTTTTCTTCTTTGAAAATGAGTTATAACCATAGTCATCTTTGTCTGGCATATTCCCTATGTATGATTGGTTGTCTGTTTTATTGAAAAAGTGAGGAAAATATCCTTTCTTTAATTCTGTAAGTCCAAATGTATCAGGAAAGTCAGATAAAGGCATAGTAAGGAAAGATAGACTATCTATAAATCTAATCTGTTCTTTTCCATTACCAATTGACATCATCATTATTTTTCCACCTTCATAGATTACAAATGGAGTTATGCCTTTTTCAATCAACCATTTCAGCACAAATTGATAATCATACCCCCGCGCATTATGTGCTATGAATGTATAACCCTTATGTTTTACACCCAACGCCCACTCGCAGAATTGTTCAATGTTTTTATGAATGATTGGTGTGCTGTCGTTGAAATATTGACTTTCTGAATAACAATGTTGTAGTCTATGTGTCTAGCAAACTCACTTATTTCGGAAAGCCCGTACAAATCTTTCATGACACCAGCCTCCTCATGTAGTTTGTTCGCCAGTTCGTCTTGGATTCTGCGTCCGTCCTTGATTTGTGAATACTTTTGATGCTTTTCTATCTTTGCCTTTGCTACAACTATTGCTCTTGCGAAACACATGTTGTCATCATTGTTTATTCGTATCACACCTTTCTTTTTATATAAATCTGTTTCTGTTATTGCTTTCAATCTTGCTCCTCCTTCTGGCATCCTTACACCCACAAAATTGAAATCAATAAGTTCCATTGTTGCTCCTTCTTCGTCCATATAGTTTTCGTCGTTTGATTGCAGTATAGATTCTAATCTAGTCAGTATATCTTCTAAATTGAAATCTTTTACTTTTATTAATTTTTGGTTTTGAACATTCCAAGTTGAAGAATAGCACTAATACGTATTTGTATTAAGTCATTGTCTTTGTAAAGTGTTTTAAAGTCTTCAATTATAGATCCGATCATGCCGATGATACCCTCTAATGGAAACTTTTTCACTTTTTGAGACATTGATTTACTAAATTTTATAGAATATACAGATTGCCCCACTGGTAGTTTGTGTTCAGTGTCCCTCCTTATCAGTTTATAGCCATTGAAATCTATTACTTGTGGTTCAACATATTTTCGTTCCCTTTGTTTTCGATCAGGTTCAGAATAAAACCTTTCAGGGTCAGATAGTGCTCCCCTCGCAGTTGTTATGTCGTAAAACCTACTACCATTTGGCTTTTTCACATACAACTTGTTTTACCTTATTTGGAATATTATATTTGCCTCTGTGAGTTTGTCTAGGTTCCATGTGTGCCCGCCATAGTCGATGGTGTTTGACATATATTGATTGGAATATAATTTCTCCAAAAAATACTTTTTTATTTATATATAAATATATATATATATATAAATATATATAATATTATATTATCTTTAATATGAATTCATTTTTTTTTCAGGTCTCAATTTGGCCGACAATACTCTGGAGCCTAATAAGGTCTGCCTTGATTTTTTCTCTTTTCTCTTTTGATTTTCTCAGTATGTCTGCCTTGTTTTTTTGATAATATTCTTTTGCTCTCATAAGTGCTTTCTGTTTATTTCTTCTCTGATATTCTCTCATGCGTTCAGCATGCTTTGCCCTTGCCTCCTCCGCAGTATATGTAGGTTTTCTACCCATTTATATAAACAAAAACTTGTTTTTGTGTTATATAGCAAAAATCGCTCGTGATTTTTTTATATATATATAATATAATTTTTATTTATTTAAATAGAAAATAATCAAACTCGCAATAGGGAGGACTTTCAATTTTTTCAAAAAAGATAACTAAGTTCAGCACAGCAGTAAAAACTAAGAAACAGGTTTTAATGTCTCTTAGTGTTTATTTGGCAAAAGATAGATAAGTTATCTTTTTTTAGAGTTTGAGAGAAATTCAAATATAGACTATTTAAGGCTTAATGATTGTTATATTGAATTTGGATAAAATTATGTATATTTTTATTGAAATTAATAGTAAGACTAACTTATATAAAAATAGCATTATTTTATATAAAAAGATAAGTGTGCTACAGTAATACCTATAGTAGTCACGTCTCAGGTTTTTCGTGCATTTTTAGGTACAGTAAGCCTGAAAGTTGTGAAAGTGGTTTCGGCGTGCTGCGTGCTTGTAAGCATTCACCAGCAAGCAGCAGTTGGTGTGGATTTATTTGCTAAGGGATGGGCGTTGTTTTGATATAGCAGCTGCGCGCGATCGATGCTTAGCGGCTTCAAGGCACGCCTTTGAACCTTTGAATCTGCCATGATGGTTGTTGTTGTTGTTGTTGTTGTTGTTGTTGTTGTTGTTAGGATTGTTGTTGTTAGGGTTGTTGTTGTTGTTGTTAGGGTCGTTGTTAGGGTTGTTGTTAGGGCTGTTGTTGTTGTTGTTGTTGTTGTTGTTGTTGTTGTTGTTAGGGTTGTTGTTAGGGCTGTTGTTGTTGTTGTTGTTGTTGTTGTTGTTAGGGTTGTTGTTGTTGTTGTTGTTAGGGTGTTAGGGTTGTTGTTGTTGTTAGGGTTGTTGTTGTTGTTGTTAGGGTGTTAGGGTTGTTGTTGTTATTGTTGTTGTTGTTGTTAGGGTGTTAGGGTTGTTGTTGTTGTTGTTGGTAGGGTTGTTGTTGTTGTTGTTGTTGTTGTTGTTAGGGTTGTTGTTGTTGTTGTTGTTGTTGTTGTTAGGGTTGTTAGGGTTGTTGTTGTTGTTGTTAGGGTTGTTAGGGTTGTTGTTGTTGGTGTTGTTGTTGTTGTTGTTGTTGTTGTTGTTAGGGTTGTTGTTGTTGCTGTTGTTGTTGTTGTTGTTGTTAGGGTTGTTGTTGTTGTTGTTAGGGTTGTTAGGGTTGTTAAGGTGTTGTTGTTGTTGTTCTTAGGGTTGTTGTTGTTGTTGTTATTGTTGTTGTTGTTGTTAGGGTTGTTAGGGTTGTTGTTGTTGTTGTTAGGGTTGTTGTTGTTAGGGTTGATGTTGTTGTTGTTGTTGTTAGGGTTGTTGTTGTTGTTGTTGTTGTCGTTGTTGTTAGGGTTGTTGTTGTTAGGGTTGTTGTTGTTGTTGTTGTTGTTGTTGCTGTTAGGGTTGTTAGGGTTGTTGACTGCCTGCGCTACAGTAATATAATATTATTATAGTCAAATTTGCTATCTATTAATACTAGTGTCACTGAGCAAGTATCAAACTTCTTTAATAATCAGTAAAAGCTATTCAGAAAGATTTTTCAAGTTATTATTGAAGAATACGCTTAATTTCAATTTCGAGCTTGGTCTGGACTGCAGTTTGTTAAACTTGAAAATTAATTTATAATATTGGTTTCTTACTAGAAAATCAATTCATTTTTGAAAAAAATTTAAGTAGGTTACGCACATCCGATTCTTCTGAAAATAATACAATAGAAATAGCATGAGTTCTTTACTAAAATTAGTCAAAATCTGCTGTCAAATTCTTGATTTCGCTTCGAGTTCTTAGTTTTTTAAAGTAATTTTGTATTTATGAAATTAAGATGTTAAATTTTAAAAATTATTTTCTTCTCATCATCTTGACTTTTCAACATGAAAATTATGTAATATAAATCTACGTCTCATCTGCTTTCGAATAGTGTCAACCGCTCCTCAATCCGACCTCGCGTTCCTACAAACGATAACCTCAAAGTCATCACCGTCTGAGCTAAAAATC
>WBZZ01003732.1:155000-161995 GCA_019918135.1 Paulinella micropora | reverse complement strand
TAAAAAAAAAAAAAAAAAAAAAAAAAAAGGAGATTGAGGGGAAGGAGTTCAAAATTTACAAGAAAGGCTAGAGAATCCGCTTTGACGTGCCGTATGAAGATATATTTATCGTCTTTTAGCGTCTATCCGTGGGTCGATGCGCTGTGTGGCATGACTCCATAGCGCATACTATTTGCAGAAAGAAATCAGAAGGTGTATGACGAAAATGCTATTTCCGTCATAAAATCGGGAGGGGGTACTGTAGGCATCACCCCCCGGATAGCCGGTAAAAGTACCTTTTCCTGGTGACAGGTGCACCAGCTTGTTTTTCAGTATTATTTGTCCGGATTGGACCTGATGCCATTTTATTCCTGGTCTGTTGCAGTTTTCCTTTTTGGCTTCAAAGAGCTAATATAACGAGACATCATTCTCATCTTTTGAGGACTGTGTTTTGCCCAAGTTGTATTACCGACTTTTTACGAGCTATCGTTGGGGGCATTACACCCCTCTTACCGGCTTGCGACTTCCAAACACGAAGAATTCAACAACAGGCAACCGGTGCGTCCCCCTCTTACCGGCTTGCGAATTCCAAACACGAAGAATTCAACAGAAATTATTACTGGCGTCCCCCTCTTACCGGCTTGCGACTTCCAAACACGAAGAATTCAACAGAAATTATTACTGAAACAATTCCCGCCTGTCCAACTGACGTCACAAAAGATGTACCTTCCACTCGGAATTGACTCACGTAACGTACTGATATGGGTAAAAGTGGTAATGGTAAAAAAGCTGCTGCCACCAGTACCAGGATAAGTACTACAATTGACTGATTATTAACAACTAATAATACTAATAACGGAAACAACTACTACTAACGGATAGTTAAGTCACTTAGTAATAATGGACATAACTGAGGAGAAAGTGTCTAATTAATGTCAAATGGCAAGTTTTTTATTATTAATATTAAAGCAGTGTTTGCGTGAAAAAAAAAAAAAAAAAAAACTTGCACACACACACATTGGAGACTACCGGTAACTTGATCGACTATGGTATTAATACTGATTAATGTACCAACGTTGCTAATACCGGTCACTGTGGAAGACGTACGAGTGGAAATATTAATAAGAAGTGGGTAAAAACAATAAATTTAATTCTACAGCCGAGGATATTCAAGTGTCAAAGTCGACCATTAGATTCACATTAACAACCACAATTCAAACTACTGCAATTTAACGGTAGCATTTCGCAAAATTCTACTGATTTTGCGGACGGATATAGCAGTTAAATTGAAGTGATTTGAATTCTGTTAATTTGAATCTAATGGTTGACTTTGACGCTTAAATGTCCTCGGCTGTACACAGAGGCATGAGTCGTCAAGATATGAATACCATGCTTTCCTAATACACTAAACACCGAAATGACTCACATCACCGCGCCAAATTTCAAAGTTCAGCAGGTTGTTGATGTAAATTGATGTCTCGAACTTTCTGCTAAAAAGCTTCTCTGCATAATATTATATATTGATATTACATACATCTGCACTATCAACACAACCATGATTCAGGAACGGGAGCGGGAGGGGCTCCTTGAGCGGTGTGAGCGACGTCGGCGGTCCCTATCTCCAGAGTGACGCCGTCGTTCGCGCGATCGCTCGCGACTTCTGTGGGAGCTCGACCTGCGAGAAGATCGGCGGCGCCCACTTCGACTACGACTGCGGCTTCTCTCCACTGAACTTCGGTCTTCTTTCTCGCCTTCCCTCTCCTGCCTGCTTTCAACCTTGTCGCTCACTCGCTGTAAAGCTGCGAGGGCGGCCTTGAGCTTATTGGGGTGCGGTTGAGAAGGCTTGCCAATCGGATCGTTGGCCTTGCCAACCTTGATCTGCCTGCCGCCAATCATGCCTCCCGTCAGCATCAAAGCCTTTTCAGCCATGTCCTGGGTCTGAAATTCAACAAACGCGTATTTGGTGAACGCAGTGGGATTATCTCCACGGATCTGGCAATACATCACCATGCCGGCCACCTGGAAAAAAGTCCGCAGCTGCTGTTCCGTCACGTCTCCGGCTAAGTTGCCCACATAAACTGTGCGTGAAGTCCAGGCCGCACCTGCGGTGGCCAAAGGGGGGGCTGTTCCTACCATGCTGGCGGATAGTCCTTGGAGAGCAACCAGGCCCGGGTTATTCAAGAGCGCTTGTGAAAACAGAGGATTCAGAGGGTTCTACACAGAAAAACACTGTCAGCTAAAACCACTTTCAGTGTGGCAAGCGAAAGCGAAAACTCACCGTCATAGGCAGGAGGCTGGCTGCTGCAACAGGGTTGACACCAGCACCGCCGTTCGCAGCAGGTGCTGTACAAAATTAGGTTTGCGCCAAACAGCTGACCAAGCAAAGAAAATACCTGGAGCTGCAGGTTTCGGAGCCGCCTGCTTGATCGCCACTTGGAGTGGTCTGTCTCCTAGTGGCGTCCCGTCAAGCATCGCCGCTCTGATTGTAACAGACCAAAAGGTGAAAACGACATTCTGAATCATTCAAGACTTACGCCTGTGCGTGGCTTGGTTCTTCGAACTCAATATCTACGAGAAATAATCATTCAGAGATGAAAAAACAGAGCACGCATAATTTGAACGTACTGCAAATTTTGGCTCCGTTGACAACTTTCATGTTAAGGGACTTGATGACTCCGACCACCTCGAATAACTCCTTGATGTGATTCTGCCCAAACAAAAACAGAACGACAAACGACGTTTGCACTTTTTGCCCAAATCGCAAATGGAGTGTGCTGAGAGTAGAGAGAGGAGAGAGGGTGAGAGTGGGGAACGTGGAGAATGAGTAGGTATGTACGTATTAAGGTATGAATGTATATATGTACGTAGGTACGTATGTATGTATGTATGTATGTATGTATGCATATGTAGTATGTATATATGTATGTATGTATGTATGCATATGTATATGTAGGTACGTAGGTAGGTAGGTAGGTATGTATCTATTTTGTATGTTTGTACGTATGTATGTATGTATGTATGTTATGTATGTATGTATGTACATATGTATGTATGTATGTTTTTATGTCTGTAGGTATGTTTATGTAGGTATGTATGTAGGAATGTATCTATGTTGTATTTATGTACATATGTGCATATGTATGTAATGTACGTACATATGTATGTATGTATGTATGCATGCATGGAAGGTGTGTAGGTATGTAGGTATGTAGAGGGAAGGTAGGTAGTAATAGGTAGGTAGCAACGTAGGAAGGCAGGGAGGTGGGTAGGTAGGTAGGTGGGTAGGTGGATAGGTAGGTAGGTATGAAAAGGAAGATGGGTAGGTGGATGAAAAGGAAGATGGGTAGGGGCAGTTACATCCCACCCCGCACAGAGAGACTGACGAATTCAGTACCGTCGGAGTAACAGACTGAAAAAACTGTTCGGTTTAGCTGCTGTGCACCACCACACACGAAGGGATGGAGGAAGGAGGAATGGATGGAGGAAGGAGAGAAGGTGAGAGTTAGGAGTGGGAAGAATAAAGTTCAGGGAAAGGGGGTCACAAAAAACATCAATTAGATCACCCCGCACAGAGACACTGATGAATTCAGTACCGTTGGAGTAACAGACTGAACAAATGGTTCGTTTTAGCTGCTGTGCACCACCACACAACAGAGGAGAAGCCAGAGACGGACTATGCCCAGTCTGGTGGTATGAGGTTGAAGGACTGTGCGGTTTTTGTTTGTTGCTGGGAGTCTGGGCTCGTGTCAAAATGTACCTCCTCCAACATCGCGGATATGTTGGCGACCTCGACACATGTAGCCATTCTGCGTGCTCGTGCTGTCCTGTAAAAAATATAGAAACTTATATAAATCGCTATTTTTCTCTAAACGTGGCAATGAGCCACCTCTGAACATCTGGGAGGCAATAATTTCAAGCCATGTACAGTTCAAGGTACGCCTACGGAATGGGAAGAGCAAGCAATAATATCAAGCCCATGTAAGTTTGGTATCTTGGAAGACAAGCAAAAAAATTTCGCGGCGCTGGGCTGATCGCACACTTTTGCCGTTTTTTCACGGCGAATCTAAAAGTCGCAGTATGCAAAAACACAGACCTCTGAGTGACATGACCAGGCTAGTGACATGACCAGGCTGCCAAACAGTGCTAAACCTGTCCCTACTTTCCAGGAACTAATTTTGTTGCAGCTTTGTTGATTGAATAGAGCTGTTTTTAGATATCATTCTCTCTCTCTCTCTCTATCTCTCTTCTTCTTCTTCTTCGCTTTTATTGAGAGAACAATTTTACAATCGGGCTCAGGGAACGTCCACGTGAAAAGTATAGCTAGTAAGTTATACCTTATCTAAGGTGGAAACCTAGTTATTCAGTTGATCGTATTAAAGGAAAATATTAAATTTGTATTTAGCGGCTCGGTGTTATATACATCTAGTATTAATATTCTCTCTCTCTCTCTCTTTCTTCTTCTTCTTCGTTTTTATTGAGAGAACAATTTTTACAATCGGACTCAGGGAACGTCCACGTGAAAAGTATAGCTATTAAGTCATACCTTTATCTAAGGTGGAAACCTAGTTATTAAATCGAGCGTATTAATTGAAAGTATTAATATTAGGTCTCCCTCTCTCTCTCTCTCTCTCTCTCTCTCTCTCTCTCTCTCTCTCTCTCTCTCTCTCTCTCTCTCTATATATATATATATATATATATATATCCCTCTCTCTCTCTCTCGATCTCTCTCCCTCCCTCTCTCTCTCTCACTCACTCGCTCTCTCTCTCTCTCTCTCTCTCTCTCTCTCTCTCTCTCTCTCTCTCTCTCTCTCTCTCTCTCTCTCTCTCTCTCTCTCTCTTTCACTCTCTCTCTCTCTCTCTCTCTCTCGCTCTCTCTCTACTACTACTACTACTAATACTACTAATACTACTACTACTACTTCTTCTTCGTCTTCGTCTTCGTCTTCGTCTTCGTCTCGTCTTCGTCTTCGTCTTCGTCTTCGTCTTCGTCTTCTTCTTCTTCTTCTTCTTCTTCTTCTTCTTCTTCTTCTTCTTCTTCGATTCTTCGATTCTTTTTATTAGAGAAATAATTGGTACAATTACAACTCATGGAGAAAACTGCTAACAGCTATTGCCTAAAGCAAATCGCTGACCGAGGCAGTGACCAGTGTCTGGGGGTAGTTATTAATATATTTCGAGTCCGGCGCTGCGGGCCTGATTATTTAATGAATATTTCTTAAGTGTTACTTTGATTTGGCTTAGTTTGGTTATGTGGAAGATATTATCGGGTAATGTGTTGAAGATTTTAGCATTAATCTGCGTGAAGTGAGGGTCGTTTCTGTTTATATATTTTACGTTTTAGGGAGTAACGGGTTCGATGGGTATGCTTAGCGGTCGTACTAGTGTACTTATTATCATGCATGGGTTGATTTTTCATTTGTGTTAAGTGTATATATGGGTGCATTTCAATGCAGACTCTAAATGTGCATAGGTTGTAAAGGTCTAGAAGTTGCAGCTTGCGGTGTAGAACACAATGCCAAGAGCTTAGCTTGTTGGCATAGTTCTATCTCTTGGCTGTTTATTGCTAAGTGGATGTTAAAGGGATGATTATGGAAATCGTGTATTGTGTTTTGGCTGGGTTAGGAACAAGGTTATTCTTATGAAAGTAGTTGATTAGGTGGTCTATAGTATGTTGCGCGCTGCTTTGCAGTGTTGCGCTGGTTTTGGCTGTGACTTCTTCTTCTTCTTCTTCTTCTTCTTCTTCTTCTGCTTCTTCTTCTTCTTCTGCTTCTTCTTCTTCTTCCTTCTTCCTTCTTCCTTCCTCCTTCCTCATTCTTCCTTCTTCCTTCTTCCTTCTTCCTTCCTTCTTCCTTCTTCTTTCTTCCTTCCTTCTTCCTTCTTCCTTCTTCCTTCTTCCTTCTTCTTCTTCTTCTTCTTCTTCTTCTTCTTCTTCTTCTTCTTCTTCTTCTTCTTTCTCGCCTTCTCCTTCTCCTCCCTCCTGCTCTTCTCCTGCTCGTTCTGTCCTCCTACTTCTTCCCTTCCGCCGCCTCCTCCCTCTCCTTCTCTCCCTCTTCTCCTCCTTCTCCTCTCTCCTCTTCCTCGTCTTCCTCCTACTATTCCTTTTCCTCCCCTCCCCCTTCCTCTTCCTCTTCCTTTTCCTCCCCTCTTCCTTGTCCTCCCTCTTCCTCCTCCCTCCTCCTCCTCCTCTTCCTTCTCTTCTTCTTCTTCTTCTTCTTCTTCTTCTTCTTCTTCTTCTTCTTCTTCTTCTTCTTCTTCTTCTTCTTCTTCTTCTTCTTCTTCTTCTTCTTCTTCTTCTTCTTCTTCTTCTTCTTTCTCTTCCTTTATCTGTCTATCTATCCATCTATCTATCCTATCCATCCATCTATCTATCTATCTATCTATCTATCTATCTATCTATCCATCCATCTATCATCTATCTATCTATCTATCTATCTATCTATCTATCTATCTATCTATCCATCCATCTATCTATCTATCTATCTATCTATCTATCTATCTAATCTATCTATCTATCTATCTATCTATCTATCTATCTATCTATCTATCTATCTATCTATCTATCTATCTATCTATCTATCTATCTGCATCTATCTACTTGCATCTTCTGTATCTATATCTATCTATCTATCTATCTATCTATCTATCTATCTATCTATCTATCTATCTATCTATCCATCCATCCATCTATCTATCTATCTATCTATCTATCTATCTATCTATTTATTTATTTATTTATCTAGCCCGCTGCCCAGCCACCAACTGGTGGCGGTGTGGAGTGGATGCCTATGTCCTTGGATATGCAGCGCTGATAGACCAAAGACTATCTATCTATCTATCTATCTATCTATCTATCTATCTATCTATCTAGCAATATATTTGTTTTTTGCCTATCTGTCTACACGTCTTTCACTGTTCTCTCTCGGCATCAGCATGTGCTTTGCCTATGAGCAGAGATGACTGACAATCTACCGCTGCGGGTTCGGCTGGCCATGGCCAAGTACGGCTCCCCGCCCTTG
>WBZZ01003732.1:122500-150000 GCA_019918135.1 Paulinella micropora | reverse complement strand
ATTGACAGAGAAGCACTATTATTATTATTATTATTATTATTATTATTATTATTATCGATGGAGGCGCATGTGCAGATTTGCATCAGCCATTGACAGAGAAGCACTATTATTATTATTATTATTATTATTATTTCTATTGGACACCGTGATAGCCCAGTGGTCAAGTTCTACCATCTGGGCCCTGTCGCCAGTTCGATTCCCGTCGGTGCCACCAGTATTTTCACTGAACATACCGGTCTATTTCTGGACCAGTATTTTCATTGAACATACCGGCCCGTCTGGAAGTGTTGGAACTGCCCTTGCGGGGGTGTCATTAGAGCTTATCGTCAATTCTTCGTACTCCCCTCACGGGTGAGACGATGGAGGCGCATGTGCAGAAATGCATCAGCCATTGACAGAGAAGCACTATTATTATTATTATTATTATTATTATTATTATTATTATTATTATTATTATTATTATTATTATTACTTGGACACCGTGATAGCCCAGTGGTCAAATTCTACCATCTGGGCCCTGTCGCCAGTTCGATTCCCGTCGGTGCCACCAGTATTTTCATTGAACATACCGGTCCGTCTGGAAGTGTTGGAACTGCCCGTGCGGGGATGTCATTAGAGCCTATCGTCAATTCTTCGTACTCCCCTCACGGGTGAGAAGATGGAGGCGCATGTGCAGATTTGCATCAGCCATTGACAGAGAAGCACTATTATTATTACTATTATTATTATTATTATTAGTGGCACCGCGATAGCCCAGTGGTTAAGGTCTACCATCTGGGACCTGTCGCCAGTTCGATTCCCGTCGGTGCCAGTATTTTCAAAGGATATTTTCTTTGAAAGTATTGGTCTGTCTGGAAGGCTTGGAGCTGCCTTGCGGGGTGTCAGTAGAGCCTATCGTCAAATCTTCGTACTCCCCTCGCGGGTGAGACGATGGAGGCACATGTGCAGAAATGCATTCGCCATTGACTGAGAAGCACTATTATTATATTATTATTATTATTATCATTATTATTATTATTTGGACACCGTGATAGCCCAGTGGTCAAGTTCTACCATCTGGGCCCTATCGCCAGTTCGATTCCCGTCGGTGCCACCAGTATTTTCATTGAACATACCGGTCCCTCTGGACCAGTATTTTCATTGAACATACCGGTCCGTCTGGAAGTGTTGGAACTGCCCTTGCGGGGGTGTCATTAGAGCCTATCGTCAATTCTTCGTACTCCCCTCACGGGTGAGACGATGGAGGCGCATGTGCAGAAATGCATCAGCCATTGACAGAGAAGCACTATTATTATTATTGTTATTATTATTATTATTATTATTATTATTATTATTATTATTATTATTATTATTATTATTAATATTTAGGGAGTACATAGGCCATCGGTCCTTTCCATGGGCTGATCGGTATAAAGCTCCTAGAGTAATGTTCTATGCCGTCACTTCCTTTATTCCACCGATTGGTGTGGAGACTTTCCTTATGGAATGGAGGACTGGATGCACATGGCCTTTTGGCTCAGCAATTGGCAGGAGATACACTATTATTATTATTATTAATATTATTATTATTTATTTATTATTATTATTATTATTATTATTATTATTATTCTGGAAGTGTTGGAACTGCCCTTGCGGGGGTGTCATTAGAGCTTATCGTCAATTCTTCGTACTCCCCTCACGGGTGAGACGATGGAGGCGCATGTGCAGAAATGCATCAGCCATTGACAGAGAAGCACTATTATTATTATTATTATTATTATTATTATTATTACAAAGGTACGGTGTGGAGCCTCTCAAGTACAACCGGGACACGCTGGTGCTGGACTACAAGGAGGCCGTGGAAATGCTCAGGGCCGCCGGTCCGTCTCCGCCAACCAGCATCCAGCAGCCAACTTCTATTTGCCATGTGCATCTGCTTGCACCTCTCTACTAATTAGACGCTTGCTGATGTCCAATATCTTCCTTTCTTGTCACTTTCCCTGCACGTTTCCCCTTGGTTGAGGCTGTGACTTGAATCACAAACAACTTCGGAACAAATGGTTGAGTATCATCTCGGTTTGCTGTTGCTACATCGCAGATTCGTGTGTTTGTTTTGTCTAACTTCTTTGTCAGGCGAGGAGGTTCCGGCGGATGATTTCAACACAGCGAACGAGAAGAAGCTTGGGCAGCTGGTGATGGACAAGTACCAGACGCAGCTCTACATCGTGGACAAGTGGCCCGTGGCGGCCCGGCCCTTCTACACCATGCCCGACCCACTCCAGCCTGGTCTTCGCCGCTCCCCCGCCTCTGCCAGCGAGTCCTCTTACTGTGCTCTTGCTGTGCTGGCTTCAACCATGGTGTGTCTAGATTCGTGTGTGGGATGTGTGGGCAGGCTTCACCAACTCGTATGATGTGTTCCTGCGCGGGGAGGAGATCACGTCGGGTGCCCAGCGGATCCACGAGCCAGAGCTGCTCAAGAAACGCGCCACCGAGTGCGGCATCCGTGCGCGACAAACCATACAAACCGCACCGCCTTTCCTTGCCTCGTCTTCCAATATCTATCTGCATGTTCTGCCCTGCCCTTTGATTGCGTTAGCATGATCATCGCGCACATCCTAGTTACTGGGGAACATAGATAATATCGTGGAATCTGCCTTTCGTGTTTGCTATATATGATCATTCTTTTTTGTGTTGCAGCGATTGAGGGCCTGCAAAAGTACATCGACTCCTTCAAATTCGGGGCGTTCCCACATGCAGGAGCCGGCATCGGCCTAGAGCGCGTCGTCATGCTCTACCTCGGCCTCGATAATATCAGAAAGGTATTAATGATCCTTCCTTTGCTCGTCAAATTACCTTTTGCTGAGCTTTCTTTTCATTCTCATTTTGTTTGCATGTGCAGACTTCCATGTTTCCTCGCACACCAAAACGGCTGGAACCATGATTTTTAGGAACTGTCTGAAATTAAATTTTAGTAAAAAGGAAATATTATAATAATTTTCTTAGAATGTGGACTGCTCAGAGGTGCTCTCTGAGGATGCATGGGTGATCTTTACCGACAGGTGATGCAAAGCTGTAACGCTAAGGCTCCTAAGGAGGTATCAATATTGTCAGGTAGTGCAACCCACAAGCAGAGCGTACACCTAGCTAGAGAATGTGTTGGGGATACAGCTAAGGGTGAGAACCGCACTAGACGAGAGGGTTCGTACTTCACTTTTACTTAGAGATTTAAATAATGACACGTCACTAAGCACCACAACCCCTAAACCGCCTTAGCTTTAAATTCACCGTTACACTTAGAGTGATATAGGTAAAATAGGTAATGGTCCTTGGGGTAGGCCGGTATGACTAAATACTATTATTAACGCTCCCGGCTTGACTAACCGGGGGAACTAATAAAATCACTGAGGAACTAGTAATTTACTATACGAAATGGAATCTGTCAAACTTATTTCCACCCTACCAGTAATTTATCGCCTAACTAAGGTGCACTGGAAAATTTCCCTTTTTACAGAAGCAATTTTCTCACTTTGACCGTACTACCAACGCTTCCATTTTAACGCAACCACATCCGTAACCACACAGCCAAACCAACCTAAACTAGTCTTGCAACACGACTTCCGTCTCACAACCTTCGTCGTGAGCATACCGCACAAACCTTGGCAACTAAGCACACACCAAAACCCTTTACCCTTACCTTACCATTATTAATAACCCTCAAACTCAAACTCAAACTTAAACCTGCACTTACTTAATCTTTGGCAAAGGGGTGAGCACGGTCACTCGAGGTCTGGTAAACCCCTATTAAATGACTATTCTTGAAAGTTAATAAAATTCCCCATTGCTCCCCCTATTTAGGAATAACGGCCACATCTGCCTTATGCTACTAACCTCGCATATATGATGGTAAATATGTGTAGCCCTATTCAGAAATTACCAGAGCCGTACTAACAAGTATATGCAGCTAACTCGTGGCTCTAGCATATCTCCCCGTAAAGCTAAACTTGACTTAATGAACTTACGTTCCTTTTCATCTAGTTTGACTTTATGTATCCACGTTAGTCACTACTTTTACGCCTTTTTCTTTCGCTTCCTTAGGGCTTACCCACGTGTAAGTGTTAAAAGACTTAGAGCTCAGGCTTCGATCTCTTTATCCATTCCTGCTTTCAACTCTTTCGCAGTTAAACCCTCATCAGCGATTGCCTTTGGTACCTTCAAGATCAGATACAGTAACGCAGTGGTGTGATCCCAAAGTAATCTATCACTCAAACGCAGAGTTTAGGGAAGCTACCCCGCTAATGGTAAAGAAGAACAGAAGAAAAGACTTTTAATGACTTTGGGTCACACAAATTTATGATGTTATGACCTTTACAGAATGGTAATACTCATTTGATTCTAGGCATTCCAGACTATGATTCGCGAATACTCTAGAAAGTGTCCTTGTCAGTAATAAAGGTATTAATAACTGTCCGGCCTATGAACCTGCCTATGACTAAGACTATCCAAATTACCGGTAAATTGTCTAGGTGGAGTAACGGGTATTAGTAGTACATTACAACGCTCCCCCTTAGTCGCAAGTCATAGGCTATATCAGTGTGTAAATATAAAAAAAAATGGTGTTGAGGATCAGTTATGGGTTACCCGAAGGTTAAATATCAACTCGCATTTACATCACATCCTCTATGTATGTATATATGTGGTCATGCAGTAACATGTATGAAGTATGTATGTGTTCAAAAATTTGCAAGCGCTTCCCGTAGAGGGTAGCAAAATAAAAAAAATTTAGATTTCCTATTCTAGGACACAAAGAATGATAGAAAGAATTTAAATTGCTAAGTTAGCCAGGGAAAGCCTCGCGGCTGCCGGCCTCGCGTAGCAGTCGGCTACCCAGCCTCGGCTCGACGGCTCTTGACCCCTGCGCAAAACAAAGCTGCTGCAACAAGCAACAAACTGCACAAAACACTCAAAGCAAATATAGGTGAGTGGACACGCAAATTCCGAAATTACTTTAGCTTTACCGTAAATTTGTTAAGTAAATACTCGAATTGTTCTTTCGGTAAATATTTTGTCATTACATCACCTATCTGCTTCTTCGTACCTACTTTTACAAACTTAATCTCACCGTCTCTCTGTAGGTGGTGCATAAAGTGTAATTCTAAAGGTAAGTGTTTAGTTCTATTACCTGACATACCCCTCTCTGCCGCTAAGACTGTTTGAGAGTTATCCTCGAATAATTCTATCGGGCTCTTTTGGGCTATGTTTAGTTCTTGTGTAATGTGTTTTAGTGCAAGTCCCTCTCTAATGCACTCAGTTGCTGCAAATATTTCAGCATCATTGGAACTCAGGGCGATGCGACTCTGTCGCTTTGATAACCATGCAACTGGATCGCTGCCCCATAGGATCACGAATCCAGTGCGGGACTTCCCTGTTTTCTTACAAACTTTGTGAGCCGCGTCGGGCCACATGGAAAGTTTTGGATAGGTTTGCCCTTCTTGCTCTGACTTAGGCTCATGGTAAGCTAAACCTCGATAAGAGTTAACTAAATAACGAAAGATTCTGCCTAACATCGCATAAGTTATTCCCTTATCGATAGTTTGCATGACACTTGCCGAATTTAGTGCTTGTTCTATATCGGGTCTTGTCATCTTTGCGAGAAATAGCAAACGACCAACTAGACTAGGAATTGAAAATTTTCGCAAGCTAGTTGATTCCGACATCGGTTCCGTGAAATGTTCTTGCGCTGGAGTACTAACGGGTTTAGCAGAATCGTAGCCTACCTCTTTTAGTATCTGCTGCTGATATTTTCGCTGATGCAAAATTATTTTCCCGTTCGATTGCTCTATCTCTATTCCTTTGAATTCACGGGCAATACCGAGTCTGTTGAGCGGGAAATGTTTTTCTAATGCGGACGCAAAACGCTCATATGCTTGTTTGTTTGGTGCGGTGAACAACAAGTCATCAACATGAAATATCCCTACTATCGCCTCTCTCAAAGCTTTATCATTTTCTACAAACATACATAAGTCTGAATCTAGCAACCTAAAACCTAGCTCCTCTAACTTGGGTGCTAATATCTCATACCATCTTCTTCCTGCCTGTGGTGCACCATATAAAGCACCATCTATACGCCATATCATCCCCTCATGCCCTTCTCTGTCTAAACTCTCTGGCGCATATGCATAAACAGGGTCATTCATACGAGCATTTAGGTATGCATTTTTAAAATCTATGCCGTATAGTTTGTGTTTGTGCCAGGCAGCTAGTTTGGCGAGAAATAAAAGTGAATGGTGCGCGGCGCAAGGAACAAAGAGCTGATCTGGGTTATAGCTAACACCGGGTTCTAACATATCTCCCCGTAAAGCTAAACGAGACTTTATGAACTTTTTCCCGTTCTCATCTAACTTTACTTTGTGAACCCATGTCAATCTAACTATCTTACTAACTCCTGCCTTGCTTGCCTCCTTGTGAGAAAGGAAGTAAGGAAGTAAGTGAGTAAGTATGCTGCATAAAGTTAGCCATGTATGTATGTATGCATGCATGTATGTATGTATGTATACATGTATGTATGTGTAAATGTATGTATGTATGTATGTTTGTATCTATGTATGTGTGTATGTAAGGAAGTAAGGTTATAAGTAAGTAAGTAAGTGACTCAGTAAATATGTATGTAATGTTATGCTATGGTATGTTATGTTATGTTATGTTATGTTATGTTATGTTATGTTATGTTATGTATGTATGTATGGCCGTATCTAAGTATAAAAGTATGTAGTAAGTAAGAACGTAAGTAAGTACGTAAGGAAGTACGTAAGGAAGTAATTCTGCAAAAGGTTTATCATGCATGTATGCGTACTTGCATGTATGTATGTATGTATGTATGTATGTATGCAAATAAGTGAGTAAGTAAGTACGTAAGTGAGTAAATGAAGAAGTAGGTAAGTAAGTATATATATGTAAATAAGTCGAGACCTTAGTCGAGATGCAAATATATGTATATGTATAAATGTATGTATATGTAAATAAGTGAAGCGCTAAGTGGAGATGTTAGTAGACATCATGTGTGCAAACATGTTTTGCATGTATGTATGTATGTATGTATGTATGTATGCATGCATGCATGCATGTATGCATGCATGCATGTGTGTATGTGTGTATGTATGTACATTATGTACGTACGTACGTACGTACGTTACGTACGTACGTACGTATGTATGTATGTATGTATGCATGCATGCATGCATGTATGTATGTATGTATGTATGTATGTATGTATCTATGTATGTATGTATACTAAGTTAAGTAAGTAAGTAAGTAAGTAGGTAAGTAAGCATATATTTATGTATGTATGTATGTATTTATGTATGTATGTATGTATGTAAATAAGTAAGTAAGTAAGTAAGTAAGTAAGTTAGTATATATATGAGTATGTACGTGATATGTCATGTTATGTTATGTTTTCTTATGTCATGTTATCTCATGTTTTGTTATTTTATGTATTAATGTATATAAGTAAGTAAATAAAGAAGTATGGGGTACCCATGTGTATGTGTTAAAGGATTGAAGAGCTTTTAGCTCTGTTTTCATACCCTCTAAAACATCTTTAGCTGTCAAACCTTCCTCTATGACATCTTTGGGTACTCTGATATCTACATACAAATAAAAATCACGAATCTCATCTGCCACCATACGGTCATCGCATAAAAACATATTAGCGGGACTTTGTAACGGGTATTCGGGATCTTTCACGGAGTATTTGAGGATTTCCGAATTCAGCATCCGTTCTTCTTCGTCTTCAAACTTAACTATGTGGGTGGGCTGAGGTCTGTCTCTTACTACGAGTCTATCTCTGGGGTCACTCACTCTGCTGACTACCCCTACTCGTACTATGCTGTCCCATCCCTCACCGTACTTTTTCTTCGCCCATCCATCTCCCCATGCACGCGCGGGCACTCTTACTACCTTACCTATTAGCTCTTGAGCCTCGCTCTTTTCTCTCTTGGGCTCATTGCTAGGGGTAAATCTCTCTACTGCCTTGCGCTGCCTTTTATCGGGGATTATGTTACTCTCCGTTACTCTCTGACTCTGCTCCCACGTTAATCCCTTAGATAGTGGTGATTTTTCTTCGTATGCTCTTCTTTCATGTATTTTTAGTGGATCTGTTGGATCTTGTTCATTCGTATGCTCTTGTGGCTTGATCTTGTGCTCTGGGGGTAATTGTTGTGGATAATGTGGCTCTGGACTTGTGTGTAGGCGTGTATGTTTGTGATCCAATGTATTCTTCTCCACATGCTCATTTTCATGCTCATTCTCATTCGCATCGATATCAACATTCTCTGTCTCCCCCTCAACTTCATCAAAGTGTGTTGTTGGGTGGTCGTTGTTGACGTTGTGCGGTGACTTAGGTGATTGAGGTGGTGATTGGGTTGGTGACGCTTGTGGAGATGTGTGTGGTTGCTCGCTCTCATTCTCATTCTCCCCCTCAGAGTCATCATTATCCCACGACACTAGTTTAGGAGGATGAGCTTGTTTACCGATTTTGTGAATATTAAATCTCACATCTCTCACTCCGGAAATTATCTTCTTACCATCCCATACTCGGTATAGTTCCCGAAATAGATCCTATCCTACTAGCATCACCTTTTTCCCTCTGTACTCTCCCTTCCGCACTTTAGTCTTAGGTATATGTAACACACCCATACATCCTATTGGTTTTAAATGAAAGAATGTTGGTTTTCTACCTAACAGCTGCTCATAAGGCGAAATTCCTTTGCGTTCCCCGTGAATTGCTGGTAGTATGTTGTGAATGGTTGTTGCTGCGTGTTCTAATTCTGCCCAGAATTGCGGCGGTAATTTAGCGTGATATCTCATTGCTCGTGCAGGCCCCGCCGTAATATCATTCACTTTTTCCGCAATAGGATTCCCGTCTTTATCGTTTGTCGCGGAGGTTTTCCAAATAAAGCGAATATTTTTCCACCACTTAATGACTTCCTCCGGAATATGGAATTCTTGATCTGCGCGAATTTCCTTTACTTTGTTTCCTGTCTGTCTCTCATAAAAGGCTACAGCTTGTTTTAAGCAATCTACAAACTCATTCTTATGGGCTAAATAAAAGTCAAGAATGAACAGTGAGTAGTCGTCGGTGACCGAAAATTTATACCGTTTACCACCTATTGATCTAGTTGCCCACGGTCCTGATGTGTCTATGTGTAGAATTATACCTGGCTTTTGGGCTCTTTCTATTGTATTAACTGCAAAACGTGGCAAACGTTTAGGCTTTCCTATCATGCAAGATTCGCAAAATCTCACATCGCTCTCGTCACCAACTAACTTAATGTTCAAAATTTTTGCCAATAGGCGCATCTTTGTTAACCCATAATGCCCACAGGCATAGTGAAAAAGCTTGATTCCTATCTTTCTAGGTTTGTCTGACTTTCTGGGGTAAGCTTCATATAATACTATATCTACGTGTAATTCTTTCTCTCTCTTATTTACTTCATGCTTACTTGTCTTGTTTTTGTTCTCATTTGTGGGGCTTCCCTCCCCTTCTACCCCCTTGTTGCGAAAGGATCATATCTTTCGTTGACTTTCAATGGTTCATCATATTCGTCATCCAATCTATATATCATACTCTTAGTTAATCTTCCCCTTACTAATATGTCACTCTCGTTAATGTGGATGGGGTGTTTGAGTATTACTAACTGTCCGTTTTGGTGGATGACTGATCTGTTGTGTCTGTGGTCCATCTGTCCTGTAGAGACTATGCTAACTGGTAAGGTAGTGTCGAGTAACATCTTCTTTTCTACTGCTCTAGGCCTTCCTTTCCCATCTATCACAGTCAGCCTAGCTCTTCCTGACTTACTCAACTCCCTTTCTCCATTACCTGTCAGTAGTTCTACCGGGTCTATCTCATCGACATCCGTCAATCTGTCTTCTCTGCATGATATGTCTGTGCTTGCTCCACTATCCTGTACTGTCATGTCTCTCTTTTTCATCACTCTTTTTCTCACATGTATCAGTACATGCTCTGTCTCTCCTTCTGTCTCTGTCTCTGTTTCTAGTTCACCCTCAGAGACTCCTCTACCCTCACCTTGTCCCTCTTCTGTGAGTTGTGGAGGTGTAGTGATGGGACTCTGTCTGACTGCTCTCTGCAAGTACACTCCTTCTATTGCTCTTACTATGTCAGTCAAAAAGTCATCTCTCTCTAGCTCGCCACTCACGACACGCATCACTTCTCCATTCATTCCCCTCACGCACTCATTCATCAACGTTTTAGCTATTTCATTTATATCTTTGAAGGTTATGACGGGAGGGTTGATGGGTTGCGTGTTTGTTGTCTGTGTTGGTGGGAGTGCTGTGATTGGTCTAGAACTAGAGATTTGGAGTTGTCGTGAGGTGGGACCTATTTGGTTGCCAAACTTGTTGACAGAAGTGGGCCCAAGTCGTTGCTCTCCCTCACCCACTCCACTCTCTTCTCTCCCTTCTCTGCTCTGGCCGGTCCGCTGACTAGAAAATGGATTATGTTTGCGTGGTTGTTGCGGAATATTTTGCGAGACTTGTGGACTTGTGGAAATTTTGGTGTCAAGTAAAGTTTCAAATTCCCCGAAAACGAGTCTTTGCGTAATTTTATGAGACTTTTCCAATGCCGCAGCTTTAAGACCTCGTTCGTCTGGGTAGTAAGGAGATTTGGGGGGACGCAACACGGGACTTACCGACAAATCCAACTCCGGATAATCTGGGTCTTGTGTGGCGTGATATCCGCAGTACCTCGCATAAGATAATCGTTTCGCGTGATTTGCGTATATTCCTTTTCCTTTTGATTTTTCAACGGAAACATTACACGGTTTTTTGCGTCTGTTTATTCCGGCACATTTTGTGTCAGGCGTGACTCCGTAAGAACTCTCAAGCCTCAAAGGAGTTTCGTTAGGGTTAGGGGTGACTGGGGAACATCGTGGGGTGGCGGATACTAACCGCTCTTCCTTGCCTTCTCCCCGTAGTGAGGAGGGACCTCGTAGGGTGGCCGATACTAACCGCACTTCCCGTCCTTCTCCATTCTCACTACGTCTATTCCCTACCCTAGGTGTAGTCTTTGTATCGTTCAAAAGGGCTTGGGGACTTGTAGATTTGTGATGAGGTGAGCGTGGTTGCTCGTCATCTCTTTCTCTTTCTTCCTCATCATCATCGCTCTTATCATAAGTGTTCCCCATATGGATTAAAGCAACGTTTGTATCAGAGTCACTTTGTTCGTCATCGTTTTTGTCGTTGCCGGTTGTTATCAAAGTGAGTGCTTTCTTTTTCTTATGAAAGGGTTTCTTTTTGTTTTTGTAATTGTTCTTTTGTTCGTTCTTTTCTTGTTCCGTGCCTTTGTCTTCCGTTTGATTCCGTTTTAATTTTCCTTCTTTGCGGAACTTTTCCGAAATCACCGGACAATATCTCATGGTATGGCCTTTGGCATCACATCCGAAACACGTGACTTTGAGCGTCCAGTTTGGAGCTGTCTTTGGTCCCGGTTTATTGTCTCCCCTTTTCCCTTTATTATCCATCAGGAGATTGGTCTCTTGCCGCTGCTTGCCATCCCGAGATTTCTTGTTGTTGTCTTTGCGAATTTGAGTTTTTCTCTCACGGAAATTGTTACGTCTTTCTTTTTCTTCCCACATTAACCATCTTTCCTTAGATGCTTCGCATAGTTCCGAGAAATTTGGTCTTAGTCTGGCCGGGAGATCATAGTGGTCCACCTGAAATTTATCCCCGAAAGCTGGATGGTAGCGCAATTTCTTAAATAGCTTTCTCTTTGCTTTCATCGGAAAATGGCGCCCCACGTAAACTTTCAAGCTGGATTTTCTTTGCGAGAAATTCATTTAGCCACTCTACATACCTCTGACCTGCCCTTGGTCTCGTTCTCTCAAACTCTTCCTCTAACATGTACCTACCTGCTCCGGAAATGCCTCCCCATTGATCTCTTACTACTATCAACTCTTCAATGGGTCCTTTCGTCTTCTGTGTTCGCAGGAAATTAGATACATTGTCTTTGGAAAAAGCCACAGACAGACATAACTGCAAAGTTTTCATCCTTTCATAATATTTCTTCTCTTTGCGAATAGCTGTCTTTCTTCTTGTGTGTTGTTTCATACTTTGTCTTTTCTTTTTCCTTGCTTCTTTCTCTTTCCACTCTCTCTTTTGTTCTGCTGTCATTTTATCCCAACCTTCTGGCTGTTTGATATCTTCTTTCTTTGTCTGGGGTCTCTGTCTTCCTCTCTGAGAGGTGTCTGACTCTTCATCTTCCTCACTATCACTTATGGGCGTGTCGGGCTCTTCTAAGTCTTCTGCCGTCTTAGCCCTTGCTTCGTCGTAAGGAAAATCCCTTTTGGCTTTAGCTGGGTCGGCTAACGCCACATACCATCTCTGCCACGTGGACAGATATCCCCTGCATGTGCTTCTGAAACTTGCTTGACCAAGGCCAAAAGCTTTGGTCCTTGCCCTCGAATATGGGCACTTGACTCAATACGTGCTTTGGCACGCTTGCCTCCTTGACAAGGCTCATAACCAAAGTAATCTATCACTCAAACGCAGAGTTTAGGGAAGCTACCCCGCTAAGGGTAAAGAAGAACCGAAGAAAAGACTTTTAATGACTTTGGGTCACACAAATTTATGATGTTATGACCTTTACAGAATGGTAATACTCATTTGATTCTAGGCATTCCAGACTATGATTCGCGAATACTCTAGAAAGTGTCCTTGTCAGTAATAAAGGTATTAATAACTGTCCGGCCTATGAACCTGCCTATGACTAAGACTATCCAAATTACCGGTAAATTGTCTAGGTGGAGTAACGGGTATTAGTAGTACATTACAACGGATCCTCTACGATACTTTCTGCTGACATCTCGGGATGCTCTAGTTCTCCGACGGGTCTTATCCTATCTATCCGATACTTTCTAATTTCGCTATCTAACATCTTTTCTACCTGACCGTCGTCAAAGACTACGAAGTGACTGGGCTTAGGCATCTTACGGATTTTAAGTCTCTCTCCCTTCTCGCATGGTTCTAAGACTTTTCCTTCTCTCTTAACTGATTGCCAGTTGTCCATATTCTTCCTTTCAACCCATTTTTCTCCGAAAGCTACTCCCGGAACACTAACTATTTCTCTCTCTCTCTCTCTCTTGTCAATGTAGCTGCTTTAACTGCTGCCTTCTCTTCCGGAGGTAATTGTGTAACTGGTGTCCTAGCTTTAGCTTATCGTTTCCCTCTCACTATGTTAGCTGATGTGATTTTGTCACTTTGCTCCCAAGTGAGGCCCTTAGTGGGCGCGTCTCCCTCTACGTACCTCCTACTAGGGTGGTCTGCTTCGGGGCTTTGCCTCTCTAACGATGTGACGGGTGCTAGCCCATCATCCTTGTTGTCAGCTAGTTCTACCTTCGACTCTGATGGGACGGTGAATGTCTTTTTCTTCCTGTGTTACTCCTCGTGTTTGTCTAACTCCCCCTCATCTTTAAGTTCGGGTTCGTCTAACGGCTGTTCTAGCTGTACGGTGTCACTACTCTCCCCCTCAGATTCCTCGTCGTCCCATCTGACTTCTCTGGGTGGGTGAGCATCCTTACCAACTACATTGGGGTCAAAGCGTACATTACGCACATTTGTTATGATCTTACGACCATCCCAAACTCGGTATAGTTCCTTAAATACATCGTATCCAAGTAACATCACGCGTTTTCCCCTATAGTTGCCTTTGCCTACCTGCTTTCCTATGTACATTACACCTAAACATCCTATAGGCTTAAGTTGTCGGATAGCTGGCTTGTAGCCTAGACATTGCTCAAAAGGTGAGGTTCCTTTCCTAGGTCCTGTCGTGGCTGGTAGAATGTTGTGCAAGGTTGTGGCTGTGTGTTCCATTTCCGCCCAAAACTGGGGTGGTAAGTTAGCCTCATATCGCATGGCCCGGGCCGGTCCGGCTGTGATGTCGTTGACCTTCTCAGCTATGGGGTTGCCATCTTTATCACCTGGAGCACTAGTCTTCCAAATGAATTGTAGGGGTTTCCACCACTCTATAATTTCAGTTGGGACATCGAACTCATTATCGCAAGTGATCTGTCTGACTTTCTTCGCTGTCTGCCTCTCAAACCATGCTACCGCTTGTTTCAAACACTTTACAAATTCGTTCTTGTAACGTGAATAAAAATCTTTGATGTACCCCGAGTAATCGTCTTTAACGCAAAATTTATAGTACTTACCGTGAATTGACGAGCCCAAGGTCCGGAAGTATCTTCATGTAAAATCTCACAAGGGTAACTCGCTCTCCTAATTCTATTAACCTTAAATCGGGGTAACACTTTAGCTTTCCCCATCATACAGGCTTCGCTTCCTGTCACTTTTCTACCCATTGCCTTGCCTAATGCATAGGTCTTTGGTAATGCTTTATGACCACTACACTGATGTATGACATAAATGTCAATCGGTTTAATTTACCCTTCTTACCTTTCTCAGGATACATAGCATATAAAACGCTGCCTCTAGTTTCCTCGTTCTCACTTACTCTCACTTGCTTGCTCTCCCTTTCTCTCTCTTTGGGGATTCCCGCCCCGCCTACCCCGTCTTATTCTTCCTCTCTTTTACTTTGGGGTTGTAACGTTCGTTTATGTTGAGGGTTTTATCCTTTTGATTGTCCCAGCGATAGAGCATGCCAGGCGTAAGTCTCCCCCTCACGATCACGTCACTTTCTTTTATCCTTATGGGGTGCTTAAGGATTAGTAGTTGCCCATTCTGGTGAATGATAGATCTGTGGTGATTGTGGTCCATGTTTCCAGTGGACATGATGTTGACCGGCACCCTAGTGTCTAACAACATATCTTTCTTTACCAAAACTGGCTTTCCCGATCCGTCGATTCTTGTCAATCGTGCTTCCCCCATGTCTCGCACTACACTCTCTCCGTTTCCGGTGACTAAGCTAACGGGTTCGATCTCTCGGACGTTGTGCAAGATGTGTGGTGTACAGGCTATATCCTTGACGATCCACTGTCTTGAACTATCATCCGTTCCTTGCGTCCTACCGTCTTGCTATCATCTACCATGAGATTGTGATCTTGCTCCTCGTCCTCTCCTGTCTCTTTCTTCTGGAGTCTTTCTTTCCTTTCTCGCTCGAATCTCTCCTCATGCAGCCAGTCTAGCTCTTCTCGTGCTTCGCAATAAGATCTGTAGCTTAAGGGTACACCTGTCCTAATTTCATCTGAAGCTCTAGACTGTTCTAGGATTTCCGGGTCGTACTCATCATCCTCTTCCTCGTCCGGGTCTGAGTGTCCATCTATCTCCCGTCTTTTCCTATCAAACTCTTTTTTTTCTTTGCTGCCTGTTCTGGACTAAAGAACTTGTGGGCATCGCCTGAGTGTAGCTTACGCAAATAAGCGTTCAATGTACCCCCTCTAGCTTTTTCTACCTCGTGCCAGATTTTCATAAGACGGGGCATCGATCTAACTATCGAAAAAGCAAATTGATTGTCGTGATTCCTTGCCATGTCTAGTACCCCATAATCGATTATGGCTAACAGCTCTGTGTAGAACTCATCCTCCTTACCATCTGGGTCGTAACACAGCCCATTCTTTCACTACTATCTGCTCTGCTCCTTTTGTTATTGCGTACCGCATCCTAGCTATTTCTGTCTTCTCAGGTCTTGGGTGTCCCTCATTGTGTCTGTACCCACACTCCCACAAAGCTCTTTCCTTGGCTTTCGTACTCTCTGTGTTCTTAGCTGCTCTTTTCTCTATGACTGTCTCTCTTGTGGTTAGTGGTGTGCCTGCTGCATGCTTTAGAAATACTTCGTTTACAGCCCAAAACACATCTGTCAACAGTCCATCTGCCTCAGCTACTCTCTCTCCTTCCTTCTTCGACGAGTCATCTCACGACATCTCGTTTCATCGTCCAAAATACACAGGTTGTTCAGCTGTTCACTTAACTTCTTAAAATCTTCAAAGCTTATCACCTTTCCGTGTTCTGTGTCTCTTTTACTGCTCTTCCCCACAGGTGTTTCGTGTGTGTGTGTGTGTGTGTGTCACTTGCCTGCTCTGCCTGTGACTCTACACTGTCTCCTACTCTATCCAAAGGAGACGGACCTTGTGGTAGTAGCGATGAGGGCCAAGACTTCCCTTCTCTCGTCCCTCCTATACGCTCCACAGTCTCAATGAAGCAATCTCCTCTTCAGCTCCGGTCCCGCCGGTCCGTGCCTCTTTTCCTGGCATTACAGCATCATTCCGTGAATCTGTACTACTCCTTTCTTACCGGGTTTTTCGACACTTTCCTTGTCTTTTTCTCCGATATTTGCGGAACTTAGCGAGTTCTTCTTCACGGGTTTTGCCGTATCTTTTTGCGAGATTTGTTGTGCACTCGCCCCCTTTCCCTCCCTCTCTCTCAGTATGCTTATCATCTCACTCTCTGAAGGATAATCACGGGAAGGACGTGGGCGACGTGAAGGGTCTTGTGCTACTACTAGGTCAATAGCTGGAAATAGTGGGTCTTGACGGGCATGATACCCGCACAAATCTGTATACACTAGCCTCTTTGCTGCCTCGCCTGCCTTGCCCCAACTCCCCCCCTGTCCAAACTTAACTCCACACTGTTCTCCTTTCCAGTTCAGCCCAGTACAACGATGTTGCTCTTAGGAGTGGATGTAGTGGGTTGTGGTGTTTCGTTCTTTGTCTGTTTAGAGTTCTGAGGGGGTGTGGGTGTCGGTTTCTCGTTTGCTTTCCGTTTCTCTTTCTCTTTCGTTTGCGAGGGTTTTGGTTGCAATGGTGAGGGTTGCACACGTTGTGTGTCTTGTGAGGTTGTGAGGGCAGGAGTAATTGTTGTAGAGGTGTTTAGGTGTTGAGCACTAGTGAGAGTGCGGTGTGGAGGGTTGTGGGGTCTGTCTCGGAGTGTGTTTCGAGCCAATGGAGCACTCGACAGTCCCCCCCCCCCCCCCGCCACGGGCTCTTGTGGGTTGTTCCAAGGGTTTGTTCTCACTTTGCTCCTTTGGAGGCTCACTATCCTCCTCGCCCTCTTGCTCTGCTTCACGAGCAATAATGCTTTCCCCACTTTCTATGTTTCCCTCCATTGCTTCTTCGCTACCCTCCATTATGACTAGCCCATACTCTTCTTTTTCTGAGCTGTCTTCCCCCTCAGACTAAGTCTCCTCCTTCCTCCTCACCCTCCTCTCCTACTTCTCCCTTCATAAGAGTAACTCCTTTGGCTCCTTTCTTTCGAAACTTGCCACTCTTGTCTCTTTGCTTCCCTTTTGAGGAGTCAGAGTGAGCTGACTTTGAACTGGTTCGTTTGGGGCTAGACTTTAGTTTGGGGCAAAAACGCTTAGTGTGTCCAGTCTGATAGCAGTTATAGCATGTCGCTGTCAGCCACCACTCCTGCTCTGAACTATCACTCCCATTCTTGTTGCCCTTGCCCTTCCCGTTCTTAGTTCATTTCTTGTGCTTCTCTCTCTTTCTCTCCTCCCTCTCCCTCTCCTAGCAGTAGATTCGCTCCCTTACCCTCTCTCTTTCTCTCCCTCTCCTTCTTACGTTCCTTCCTCAGTCTCTTTTGCTTCGCATCCCACAGCACGTAAATTTCCTTTGCCGACTCTATTATATCATCGTGTGATGGTCTGTTTGCTGCCGCTAGTCTGTAGTAGTCATTGAAAAATGTTGCTCCATAATTCGTGTTCAGCTAGCTTCTCTAACAGTCCGTGCACTGCCTCATCTGCCCCAAAATTTGCTCCTCGCAAGGCCAATGCTTCTGGAGTTGATGTTGGGTCAGATATTCTTCCATATCTTCTGTCGGTCTTGGTCTCTGATCTTTAAAGGCTTTCTCCTCGACATATCTCGCCGCACCGCTTAGATTACCGTATTTTTCTTTTACGATGCCGACTTTTTCAAACGGGCAATGTGCCTTTTTGCTGCGAAGGAATTGAACCACTTTGGTTTCCGAGAATGCAGTTGTAACGAGAAGTTGAAACATTCTGCAGCGATGCAGATTTTCGAACGGGCAATGTGCCTTTTTGCTGCGAAGGAATTGAACCACTTTGGTTTCCGAGAATGCAGTTGTAACGAGAAGTTGAAACATTCTGCAGCGATGCAGATATTGTTGCTCGTCTCTATACTTCTTCTTTCTCAGTAAGTAAACGTCTTTGTTGGTTTTTGTCATTGCCCTTTTCTTCTTTCTTTTCGCTCTGTCTTCCCAGCATTCTTCTCTTCCTTCAATAGATCTTTCCAGTTGTATGGTTTCTCTACCGCTACCTTCCCTTCTTGTGGTGTTTGACTACCTCTCTGTCGTCGTGTTTGCTGTGTTTCATCTTCTTCGTCTGATCCCTCGGTGTGTCCACCTCGTGTGGTTCTCTCGGCTCATCCATTTCTTCTGCTCTTCTCAATGATTCCTGTCTCTGTCGTAACCATATTTGGTCTTTGCTGCCTTATGGTCTTTAAAAGCATCATGAAACATATCCCCGAGAGTGGTGCTAATACCATATGCGTATTCCTCTATCTGATAGTAGCAACTTTGCAATCTTTCTTGTTTCCGCTAAACACCGGAGTGTGAGACAGCAACTGTCTCATGCTAAGTGCATTGTGCCGAAATTCGCTATCCCAGCGGTTCATAACCGTTGATTAGGTAAATACCCGGTCACTCACGAACCTAATACCTTAGACGCCGGTTTGCTGAGAGACTCCGTTTAGAAGCCACGATACCAATCGACACTTTTAATCCGCACGTAGATAGCAGAACTGACAAACTCAAAGGTAATAATGAAACTGAAATAAAGTCCGCACGACTGTAATTATTACTCAATGGTCAGTGTCCAATCCTGAACGCCAATATGGACCGTTACGTCCGTTACAATTATTGACTAGAACTATACTGTCATTCTACTATACGAATAAATTACTTACCAGTCACAAAGCAATTACTAAAAGTAAAAACGTAGTTATCCTACCAATGCTAAAAAAGTCGGCTCAGCCGGAAAGGAGATATTTTTTTACTTTAACTTCTATCACAATATGAAATGAAAGATTTAATATTAATTTTAATAAACTTCACTGAATTTTGAATACTAAGTTATATATTAATATTCAATGATTTTTTTAGAACTTGAAAGTGACTTGAGTCAACTGGATGCCGGCCGGCATCATGATCCAGTACTAGCAGGAACATAGAAGATATATTCACCGCTAACTCTATAATACTACTATTTTTTTTCCACTAAATGATTTTAATAATCAAGACTCTTGAATACTTGCTTTTCGTAGAGCTGAAAAGGAAGAAAGTAGGTGAACATAAATAAAACTATTATTAATGATGGTTTTCTTTGTTTTTTCTTTGTTTTTTCTTTTTTTTCTTTTTTTTTTCTTTCTTTCTTTATTTATTTTTAATGAAAGTTATTATTACGCAAACATTGTTTTAACCAAATATTGTTGGACCACTATTATTATTAATAATAACCTATGATAGCTACAACACTCAAATAGCAGTACTACAGCTTTAATAAGACTCGAAAGGCGCCAACAGAACACGCCGCGTAACATGACTGGCCGGTTCGAAAGTAATGGCTCTACCGACACCTTTACTCTGATACGGCCGGTCCTTAACTATTAATTAAGATTATAGTTCCAACACTCCCCCTGGAACAAATTAAATTAATATGTAAGTTACTGCCGGTCCTATATATGTTACGCCATCTAATACTATTCAAGTTGTGAAACATGAGAACACAAACTCAAAACATATACCCTTACCCTCACACTCTCCGAGAAGTAATGTCGGGGTCGGCTACCCATCTATCCACAGCGAGTATGCATCAGTTAGAATACATACAAGGCAGCGGTCCTGTGGCATAGTCGGGCCTACCCAACGAGAAGAGGATTATTTCCCTACTCTCCCTACCTCGCGAGTGAGTAAAAGTAATATGTAATAGACATATATATAAATCATATGAAAGTACATAGTTATAGTAATGACCTCCAAAGAAGTAACAACATAAATATGCAATATTCTCATGATAATACATATGTACAATCTATAACTATCGCAACTATGAACATAAAGCAAAAATAAAATTTTCAAGCGCTTCCCGTAAGGGGGTTTAAAACAAAAAAAAAATTATTGGCGGGTCTGTACTTTCTGAAGGGAGGGCCCCAGGTCTGTCGACTCACAAGGAGCGGTGAAACACCCTTCGATACGTACTCGCTGTGGATAGGAGGGTAGCCAACCCCAACATTCTTTCTCGGAGAGAGTGGGGGGTAAGAGAATATGTTTTGAGTTTGTGTTTTCTAATGTTTCACAAAATAGTAGTAGGAGACGTAACTTAATTAGGAACGGCAGTAACTTAATATTAATTTACTTTGTTCCAGGGGGAGTGTTGGAACTAATAATTAAGTAATAGTTATGGACCTGTAACGGTGTCGTTAGAGCCATTACTTATGATCCGGCCAGTCAAGTTACGTGGCGCATCTGGGCGCCTTTTCTCATTAAAGTTGTTGTAGTGTGTTGAGAGTGTAGTAGCTATCATAGATTGATTTATTAATAACAGTAGTCTAACATTTGGTTTAGAAGCAGCAGTCAGAATAGGGACTCCTTCAGATCTTTTCCGTTCAGCAGTTACTGAGGTAGATGAGGGGTCAGATTGAGCAGGACTGGGAGAGGGACTATCTTTCTGCTCTTGTTTGACAGATGGGACGGCACTGAAGATAGAACTATTGGTAGCGCTAGAGGAGGAGCTACTACGTTCCTTTTTGACTGCAACAGGTTTTATCTTCCCTCGCTGATCTTGATCTTCATCTTCACTATCGGTGGTAGGTGAGAGGAATGATTCATTGGGTGGAGGGGGACCGAAAGAACTTACCTGTTTTGCATGTAAAAACAAAGGCAGTGCGTCGTCTGTGGGGGGGTAGCTCCACCATTCCCACTGATGGATAGTGGATAGCTAAAGCAGCAAGAAACACGTACTAGGCTCCCAGTTATCCCAGTCTGGGTCTTTGCTATTGAATGGCGGTGGATCAACTTTAAACCCTTTGTATAGCGACGTCCCAAACATGGGGTAAGCCATGTTCTGGACCAAAGTGCGGAAGATAGGAGTTAGTCTCAACTATCAATAAATTCCTACTGTTAGGTAGAAATGGGGAAGTTATTATTAGGAATGAAGCAGTTTGGTGTATCTGTGCTATGCTGTCTAGCCACAAGACATGTTTGAGGTGGGTGCCTTCGGCCAGCCCACGAAATGACATTTGTCGACTGCCTGCTGCACGTCGACCCTTGCATTTATCTGTTGAAGCATAATGCCAGGAGTCTTCATCCAGACTTTGTGCAACTGATTAAAGCTGCTAACGCAGAGTTCGCTAATCAAGGCTCGACAACCTGTGAGTAATATAATGACATATAATAGCTACACCACTTAAATAGCAGTACTACAGCTTTAATAAGACTCGAAAGGCGCCAACAGAACACGCCGCGTAACATGACTGGCCGCATCGAAAGTAATGGCTCTACCGACACCTTTACTCTGATACGGCCGTCCTTAACTATTAATTAAGATTATAGTTCCAACAAATATTAATATTTGCCACTCGTAGAGTCTGAGTGGGAAGCAGAAGAGATAGAATGGAAGTGGTATCAAACTGAGAGATACAATAAAAGAAAACAAAGTAAAGCGTTAAAAAAAAAAAAAAAAAATGGAGGAAAAACCAAAGAGTGAGAAAGAAAAAGGGAAAATGAGTGACTGAAAAATAGGGACTGAATAAGGAAAGGAAGAACCAGTAAGGCCCCCGATACAAAAATAGTGGTAAGTAAACGCTGGGGAGAAATAAGTCTCAGAACAGAAGAAGAAAAATCAGAAGGTAAAATATGTGAGAAGCACAATAATGGTAAGAAACAAAGAGCAGAAATCGTCGAAAGAAAAAGGTAAGGGCAAAGAAGGAAGAAAGGACAATAAAAAGAAAGAAAGGTCAGTTGTTAATGTTGTTGCTGTTGTTTTTTTTTTTTTTTTTTTTTTTTTTTTTTTTTAACGCTTCACTTTTCACTTTTGTATCTTTTTGTAAGCTTACCATTTCCATTATACTTTTACTTTCCCCATATCAGGTCATTCTAGTAGACGGTCCTGAAGGAGCCTGTCCGAGTCCCCATAAGTGAAGAACAGATCGTCGTGCGGGGTCGGTCTTTATAGAATAACATATCGGTATTTCATCCCCCCGGCATGGCGCCTCTCAACCTAAAGGAGTGTTATTATTGATATATGACTCAGTCTTGCTGAGAAAACTGAATGTGAACTCCGGTTGAGGACGACACGTCATCGCTGCAAGTATTTTCTTATTAAAAGTGTGCGTTATATATATACATATATATATATATATTATATATATATATATTAATATGCGACGCAAGGCAAGGCAAGTGTTCTTGAGCCAGGGTGATAAAATTGTGACAGTCGGACTCCTCGTTCGGTCAGTGAAAAACAGAACCTTCAAGTTGAATTCCGTCCAACGTCGTTCAAGAAACATTTTGTGTCGGATTTACAATCAATATGTATCAAAATTAGCCTGGTACTACAGAAATACTATGTGTTGGTTACTAAGTCGGAGATAACAAGCCTTTCTTCAACGTGTAACGACCCATTTCACCTGCGTCGACTCTACCAGAATCAGATCCCAAGAGATCGAAGGCGGGGGACCGCACCATATATCAATATATCATTGAGGTTTACTATGACTGACTGCTGCTGGCTGGTGATCGCCAGAGTTTATGCAGTCGCTCAAGGCTGTCCTGCTTCAGCTTCCAATCGGCAAGCCACGCCTATTGATCACAGCAACAACAAAACAAGCTTACTTCAAACTGCAAGTAAATCTGTTGCTAAATATCGCTTCTCTCAAGCATCACACAAACACACACACACACACACACACACACACACGTACACACAACACACACACACACACACACACACACACGTCGCTTTTGCTTTCTAATCTACCAAGTCAGGTTGATAAGCAGGATTACACAGACACACAGACATGCATTGTTGCTAATACCAACCCCCCCCCCCCCCCCCCACCCCCCCAAACATCACAACACACATGATCGCTTGTGTTGTCTAATATACCAAGACATTCCTGACAGAGACTACACACACACACACACACACACACACACACGCACGTTCACACGTACACACGTAGACACACAAACACACACACACACACTCTGGAATGCGATGCGTGGTGTATAAGACACATACTTAAGGTTAGGCCAGTCCGCTTGTTCTAAGAGTGATTTTTGCAGGGTCTAGCCCTGCGGGACGAATATTATCTGCATATACTTAGGTAATACATTTGCATGAATATTTATACATCATTTGCTTAAATATAACCCTTACATTTGAGTTGAAAGATATTGATGTGTGCAACCTCTAGGTCGGCTGCGTCTTTGGCCTGTACTTCGGGCTTCACCTTGGCGTACCTGCGTGCAGCCAGAACATGAAACCGCACCAGCAGCAGCCCAGCACACGCCATGCACCACAGCTCTTGATGGCTCAAGTCAACATGTTGTGTTATGTTATGTTATGTTATGTTATGTTATGTTATGTTATATTATGTCATGTTATGTTTTTATATTATGTTATTATGTTATGCTATGCTATGTTATGTTATGTTTCGTGCTCTCTCTCTGTCTCTCTCAGAGTGGCAGGCCAAGGGGTAGAGAGTGTGTGTGTGTGTGTGTGTGTGTGTGTGGGTGGGTGGGTGGGGGGAAGAGGGGGGGGGGGGGGTGGGGTGGGGGGGGGGGTACATCAAAGTCATACACAAGTAAAATGTTAAGATGTGCCTGGTTGTGCCATTCCTGCGCGTGGCGTTGTGCTCATTCCGTGTGCGCGTATGTGAGCGCATAAATGAAACCCAGAAAATAAACAGCGTGATCGGAGTTTGCGTGTGTTGTGTATGTGTATGTGTATGTGTAACTATACTATACTATACTATAATATACTATAGTATACTATACTATACTATACTATACTATACTATGCTATACTATACTATGCTATACTATACTATGCTATACTATACTATGCTATGCTATACTATGCTATGCTATATATGCTATACTATATATATGCTATACTATACTATACTATACTATACTATACTATACTATACTACTATACTATACTATACTATACTATACTATTAATACTATACTATACTATACTATACTATACTTGTGTTGACTTGTCTGTGTTGGCCATTCTTGCTTGCAGTGTTTTGATCTTCTGCCCCAGCTTGCTCACCCTGTCGAACAACCACAGCTTCAGTAAACAGCGGCAATCTCTCTCTCTCTCACTCTCTCTCTCTCTCTCTCTCTCTCTCTCTCTCTCTCTCTCTCTCTCTTGCTCTTTCATTCGTCTTGAGTTGATTTGACGTGCGTTATCATTCTGTCGATACAAAAGCTGTGGCACACGGTGTAGAAAGCATCCACCAACCAAATCAAGGGGAGTACTGTGCAATGTCAAGCAAAGAGAGGACACAGTCACGGGCACAGCCTGTCCTCAAAGTGCTTGGTGCCCACATACAAAGTCCCTGATCTCTTTGATCTAACATATGCATGCTCTCACATGGCCCGAAGCGAACAAGAAAATAAGGTGAAAAGCTTGATCAGACCTGTTCTCCAGCATCTCCATTTCCGCCTAGAGTACACAAATCGACGTTGCAACTTGCATAAAGATTGAGATGGCAAGTAGTGTGTAGCGGTGCAAGGACATGAAATGTATAGAGCGGCTTGGGCAGGGTGGGCACAAGGACAGGAAGCCCGCGAGTGAGCGACAGCTAAGGTGCGACAGCATAAAGAAAAGATAGCCATGCAATATGCATACTCTAGGGTACACATCACAGTAAATACAAAGAGAAGAAATGGTGGAAGTTGGGGCGGGGGGGGGGGTGGTGGGCGTAAAAGAGAAGTAAGGCGTGGAGAGAACGGGACATAGCTGCAGGACAGAGGATTAGAGAAGAACACAGGCGCGCGGGGAGAGGGATAGCAGGATAGATAGATAGATAGATAGATAGATAGATAGATAGATAGATGGATGGATAGATAGATAGATAGATAGATAGACTGATAGACTGATAGATAGATAGATAGATAGATATATAGATAGATAGATAGATAGATAGTTGCGACCTGCAGCTCGGGCGATAGAAGCAGCGGACAGACCTGCCACGACATAGATAGATAGATATGTTTGGTCTATGCGCATTCAGGAGAGTGTGTGGGTGTTTTGGCGGGACCAGCTGCACGGTCTGGTCCACATGCACTTGCAGCAGTCCCACACGAGCTGCTGCGGGCAGCTGGCAGTCGGCGCCCAGCGCGGCCAGGGCGGCCATTGCGTGCTCTGTCGAGTCATGCACCGCCAGCGCTGGCAACCGCGTGTGGAACCTGCCACACGAAAACAAATCTCAAAACTCAGAATTATAAACTGTTCTCACCAAATTTCAAAGGAATTTCGATAAAATTTTGGCCAATTTCTCAGAACTGTCCCCATGTGTGCAACCGACGCGGATCAAGTGGCCATATGGCTCAGGCTGCCGTTTGCCAAGCTGTTGGCAGCATGATGACGCTGCGTGCAGGATGTTGCTTCACGTAAGGAAACAGAAAGCACCAAGAGTTATTTACTGACTGACTGACACACTGGTGACTTACTGACTGCTGACTTACTGTGTGTGTGTGTGTGTGTGTGTGTGTGTGTATGTTTGTGTGTGTGTGTTGAATGTACCGGAGGGTAAGTAGGCAGTCTGAGAGCAGCGTGTAGGGGCAGAGGACGGAGCCCGCAGCAACTTCCTGCCCGGGGACCGCACAACACAGCAGCAGCAGAATGCCTGCAGACACAGCGACAGGAGGCATGAGGCCGAAACATACCAATCCCTGCGCCACACACAACAAGAGGCATATGGGACAAAAAGGGACATAATGGAAGGAAAAGAGGGAGTGGGGGGTTGTGGGTGTGTGTGTGAGAGGGGGGGGGGGGGTAGAAGACAAAGGCGGAGATTAAGTGGGTGGGCTGCACTCAACGTGTCAGCCATGTTTGCAATGCACGGGAACTTGTGTATCGTGGGCCCTGTTGAAAGGGCATGTGAGCAAGCACAGCGCTATATATCTATCTATCTAGCTTGCATCTTAGAACGACATAACGTCATCGTGGGTCGGTAGACAGACAGATAGATAGATAGATGGATAGATGGATAGATAGATAGATAGATAGATAGATAGATAGATGGATAGATAGATGGATAGATAGATAGATAGATAGATATATATATATATATATATATATATATAGACAGATGCAACCGTGTTCGGGGTGTTTCTGCAGGTGCTGCCCATAGCTGTGCCTTGTCTGCCGCACCGCCTGCATAACAGTCAAGAGACAAGCAGTAGTGTATGTATGTATGTATGTATGTATCTATGTATGTATGAATGTATGTATATGTATGTATGTATGCATATGTACGTACATAGAGGATCCAAAGCAGCAAGCAGTGGTTGGCTGCTTTGGCAAGTACGGAAGAGCAAGTTGTATGTATGCATGTATGCACGTGTGTATGTAGCAGGAATCGTTTGCGAAGGATGGGGGAATGGGGCAAGAGTACACACAGGCAATAACTACTACTCGTGTTGCTGGTTATCTATCTATCTATTTATCTATCTATCTATCTATCTATCTATCTATCTATCTATCTATCTATCTATCTATCTATCTATCTATCTATCTATCTATCTATCTATCTATCTATCTATCTATCTATCTTGACATCAGTCGATATCTCATCAGTTGATCTCATCACTTACTCCACGGAGCGAACCAAGGCCACTTGAGGTGTCACTGACCCTCCCTTGGGCTTGGTTTTTTTGAAATGGGTGCCATCTGTCGACAGACAGAGAATTAGGGGATGGTGTGGGTGTGCTGGGCCCGTGGTGGGGTGCCTTATGTGTGCCTAGCCATACGCCTATAAGTCACATGCCGAAATAGCGACGGGAAGCACAATCCTGTTCCCTCAGGGTGCCCTTTCTCGCTTGTTGAGCCCGGAATAAAACCCACAGTGCTCTGTCGGTTTATACTAGACTGTCGAACAGTCTCGAAACTCCATCTGCTTACTGGGTCCTCTGTAATGGAGGTGGGAGCTCGTTCTGCAAGGGGCGCTTATGGAACGAGCCCTGGCCCCGCCTGGTACTAGGGAGGTTTGGTATCGCCTGTATCAGTCCCTTCCGTGCAAACATCACGGCTTAGCTGGGCATCGGGTTAATACTTTACCCACAGACTTCCTTGGTTGACGAAATCAGAAGCTCCTTTTTTCTGACATCAGTCGATATCTCATCTATCTATCTGCCTATCTATCTATCTATCTATCTATCTATCTATCTATCTATCTATCTATCTATCTATCTATCTATCTATCTATCTATCTATCTATCTATCTATCTATCTATCTGTCTATCTGTCTATCTGTCTATCTATCTATCTGCCTATCTATCTATCTATCTATCTATCT
>WBZZ01003732.1:107500-115000 GCA_019918135.1 Paulinella micropora | reverse complement strand
ATGAACACACTCTATACTCTGAGCAGCGGCAAGGTGTATGTGCGGCTAGGCGTATATGCGGCTAGGCAGCCCCTTCGTACTGCACCAGAACATGTTTGCCTTGGGAGAATGGAAGAGGCACAAAACGGAGTTGCATGGGCGCGAAGTGGGGTGGGGTCAGTGTGTGTGTGGTGGGGTGTGTGTGTGTGTGGGGGGGGGGGGGTAGGGGGGGCAGGAGGAGGGGGGGGGGGGGGGGGGAGGGACAGCGGACGGTGGATTCCTTGGAGAACTCAATAAACACATCGCAAAAATCCTCCAGAAAAAATGATTGCAACCTGCCATGAATAGATGAGTACTTGCTTTGATATGAATAGAAAGCTTGCATAATTTGCAACTACTATATATACAGAAGTAACATGCAAGCTATGGGTTGCAAGAGCAGGCAGTCTGCGCAGTGGGATGGAGGCGTGGAGGGTGAGGGCAGGTGTGGTAGGTCGGTAGGTAGGTATATAGGTAGGTAGGTGTATAGGTAGGTAGGTGTGTCAATACTTGGCAGCGGCGTGGCCTGGTTGGTTGTCCTGGAAGGCTTGGTGCACCTCGCCCACCGTCCTATACAATTCATTCAAGCACACAGAAAGACATACATACATACATATATACATATATACATATGTATATTATATATATATATATATATACATATATATATATATATACATACATACATACATACATACATACAGACACACATACATACATACATACATATGTTACGTACTTGAGCAGCCGCGCCAGCACCCAGCGCTCCCAGATGGTCAGCCCAGCTAGAAAAAAAAGAGAGGGAGAGAGAGAGAGAGAGAGAGAGAAAGAAAGAGAGAGAGAGAGAGAGAAAGAAAGAAACAGAGAGAGAGAGAGAGAGACAGAGAGAAAAGAGCGCGCGCGCGAGAGAGAGAGAGAGAGAGACAGAGAGAGAAAGAATGAGAGAAAGAATGAGAGAAGAGGAGAGAGAGAGATAGCAGACGCGGGCTGGCTGGCAGGCGAGGCAAGAGCGAACGCAGCACGACAGGCAGCAGCATGGCAACTGGCTTGGCAAGCGGGAGAGGGGAAAAGGGGAAGAGGGGGAGAGGGGGAGAGGTTGAACCTGGCTGAACAAGGCCGCTGCTGCCCTGGGCGGTCTGCGGATTAGCGGGCTCGGACTTTGCTGGGAGCTGCTCCACCACGTTCAAGACGAAGCGCGCCGCCTGCCACACCTGCAGCACACATAACCGGAAATCAGTCTGGATCGGCGGCCCTCCAGCGGCATAGCTACATTACTTAATCAATTTTTCCTTTCCTTCACGTGCACCAACCTTTTCGATAATTAATATTTACATGAAGCTACTTTTTTACTCGTCATGAAAAACCGTCTGTCCTCTTATGAAACTTTCTCACTGATGGTCAGACATGAGCCTTATGTCAATAACATATAGCAACTCGAGGCTCAAAAGGCCGGGCAAACTTGAAATTCGTCTGAGGCCACTGTTTTGCCCCATGCGATTTAGCCACAGTCATAACTGGCAGCCATGGCCGGTTTTGGCCGCCGTCATATGTTTATCATCCCCCATCCTCAAGCAAACACTCCCATTCTTCCAGCCGCCACTCACCTGTCCAGCGCGGCGGCTTGCAGAGATTTCTCTTTCTGTCCCTCTCAATTCTTCTTGCATGACATGGCAATGCATACGTCTGCTGATCCATGTGCGTCTTCGAGAGCTCTTTTGCCTCCCTGTGAAGCTTGTTCAGAGTTTGCAGTTGTGCTCTCTACTCTATATCTATCTATCTATACCATATATGCATTCTATATTCGGAGGCAAATATAGAGGATAGATGTCTCAGTTTTCTGCTATCTATCCATCTATCTGTCCGTCTAATTACCTACTTACCTACCTAGCAACCAGCCTACCAACCTATCTAGATATCTAGATATCTATCTATCTATCTATCTATCTATCTATCTATCTATCTATCTATCTATCTATCTATCTATCTATCTATCTATCTATCTATCTATCTATCTATCTATCTATCTGCTCACTGGGTCCTCTGTAATGGAGGTGGGAGCTCGTTCTGCAAGGGGCGCTTATGGAACGAGCCCTGGCCCCGCCTGGTACTAGGGAGGTTTGGTATGGCCTGTATCAGTCCCTTCCGTGCAAACATCACGGCTTAGCTGGGCATCGGGTTAATACTTTACCCACAGACTTCCTTGGTTGACGAAATCAGAAGCTCCTTTTTTCTGACATCAGTCGATATCTCATCTATCTATCTATCTATCTATCTATCTATCTATCTATCTATCTATCTATCTATCTATCTATCTATCTATCTATCTATCTATCTATCTATCTATCTATCTATCTATCCATCCATCCATCCATCTATCTTCGAGAGAGCTCTTCTGGTATCGCCTGTATTAGTCCCTTGCAAACATCACGGCTTAGCTGAGCATCGGGTTAATACTTTGCCCACAGACTTCCTTGGTTGACGAAATCAGATGCTCCTTTTTTCTGACATTAGTCGATATCTCATCTATCATCACTCCACCTGGAGATCCCGCCAAGGCCACTCGGGGTGTCACTGACCCTCCCTTGGGCTTGGTTTTTGAAATGGGTGCCATCTATCGACAGACAGAGAATTAGGGGATGGTGTGCGAGTACTGGGCCCGTGGTGGGGTGCCTTATGTGTGCCTAGCCATACGCCTATAAGTCACATGCCGAAATAGCGTCGGGAAGCACAATCCTGTTCCCTCAGGGTGCCCTTTCTCGCTTGTTGAGCCCGGAATAAAACCCACAGTGCTCTGTCGGTTTATACTAGACTGTCGATGTCACAGTCTCGAAACTCCATCTGATTACTGGGTCCTCTGTAATGGAGGTGGGAGCTCGTTCTGCAAGGGGCGCTTATGGAACGAGCCCTGGCCCCACCTGGTACTAGGGAGGTTTGAGCTCTCGATGAGACATGCTGTCGAGAGAGCTCTTCTGGTGTCGCCTGTATTAGTCCCTTCCGTGCAAACATCACGGCTTAGCTGGGCATCGGGTTAATACTTTTCCCGCAGACTTCCTTGGTTGACGAAATCAGAAGCTCCTTTTTTCTGACATTAGTCGATATCTCTCCATCTTATCTATCTTATCTATCTATCTATCTATCTATCTATCTATCTATCTATCTATCTATCTATCTATCTATCTATCTATCTATCTATCTATCTATCTATCTATACCTTGTTGCCCAGGTGTCTGGCCTTGATGACGCGGCCCAGGTCCAGGTTGAGGTGGCTCGTGCTGTGCTGCAAGTAGCTGCGCATACATGATATATATATATATATATATATATATATACAGAGAGAGAGAGAGAGAGAGAGAGCAGGCAAGCACGACACGGCAGCACATGGTCTGCACATGTAGATATGGGGATGTGCCGGCAATACATGCATATATATACACTTTGCAACACACATACTGTTGCGCTGTGCACAGGTAGCTATGGGGTGGTCTGGAGATACATATATATGTACACGTTTCGCACCACACATACTCTGTTACTTTGTACGTATGCACATGTGTATGTATATATGTATGTATATATGTATGCGCTCTGTTATGTTCGTTGATTGCCGGTCTTGTCTGTCTGTTTGTCTGATACATAAGATACATACATAAAAATACATACGTATCTATGTATGGATTACAGTAACAAGGCCAAGCGCAGGCCGGCAGCGCAGGCTTGTACGTATGTATATATGTATTTATACTTGTATGCACATATCTATATGTGGATTACAGAAGCAGGGCCAAGCGCAGGCCGTCAGCGCCGATGGCTGCGGAAGGCAAGGGGGATCCTCCTTTTCCTCCTTTTCCTCCTTTCGGCGAACTTGATGCGACCAGACTCTCGTGCGTTCCATCAATCAGCTCCTAGAGAATAGGAATGAGGAGGGAAAGTGAGAGAGGAGGGACGGGCAAGGCGAAAGCCCCATGTTTGGGTGAGAGTTGTGCTGAAAGACAGGGGGAAGTGCATGTGAGAAAATAATGTGTGAGTCATTCATGCACCCCATCAATCAGCTAATATAGCGCCAGTTGGAATGAGTGCGAGTTTGAGAATTGTATGTAAGTCAAGGGCTGCAGAAGCGCCTGGCCATGGCGTTGGTCGGTGGTAAGGATACGCAGACAAGTGACAAAGGTCGCAGGTTCCAGCTTTTTTTTTTTTTAAAGAGCAACACCGATGGTGCAAGCAATGCCAGAATAAATACTATTGGAGCTGCGTGCAGGAGCGGCGGTTTACCAGTGGGTCAACCACGTTCCCCAAGCTTTTGGACATCTTTCTCCCCTGCCATGCACACACGTGCAAGACTGTGGGGAGCTCGCCTTCGGCCTCTGGGTTTGGAAAGAAAAGAAGGAAGGTGCACGCGATGCATGCGAGTGTCAAGCCAGACAGAAGAAGGGAATGGCCAGGCTCGCTGTTGCCAAAAGAATAGGCAAGCCAGACGTGCTGACATGTGGTATGCACAAAAAAGGGGGCAAGATTCAGATCACACTGTTGTCAAAGCGGGACCTGCGCGTCCCTGACCAGCGGATGCAGCAACACCTGCCAGCCACAAAAAAATGAATGAATAGAGAGAGACACATATAGATAGATAGATAGATAGATAGATAGATAGATAGATAGATAGATAGATAGATAGAGAGAGAGAGAGAGAGAGAGAACAGCATGAAAAAGAGAGAGAGACCTTGGGAAAGGGCACGGGGTGGCTCGGGTAGAGTGCGTGGCAAAGCATCTGCATGCGCGCCACCTGCCACACACCGACAAAACGCGCCATCCATCTATCTATCTTTGTTCAATACGCCATCTATCTATCTATTTTTGTACAGTATACACACACTGCGCAGCGCAGCGGCCTAGTTTCTCAGCCGCTACCTCGCAGCACCTGAATACGACAACCCGCAACTGTCCACCTACCATCGACTAAGACACTTCACAACAAACTTTCTCTCTTTCTCTCTCTCTTTCCCTTTTTCCTTCTTTCCTTCTTTCCTTCTTTCTGGAGGCTCTCTCTCTCTCCCTCCCCCCCCCCCCCCCCTCTCTCTCTCTCTCTCTCTCTCCCGTGTCTCTTTACATCAAACCAACCGTATCAAGAAGCAAAGGAGGCAAAGTGTGCTAGTGGCGATGCTATGAGGTGCGCTTGCTGCGGTGTCCATTAGTGTGCTTGTTTTTGTGTCTGTGCGTGAGAGAGGGAGCGAGCGAGCGAGCGAGCGCGCGCGCGAGAGAGAGAGAGAGAGATAGAGAGAAAGAGATAGAGAGAGAGAGGGGGGGGGGGAGAGAGAAGAGAGAAAGAGAGAGAGAGAGAGAGAGAGGGAGAGAGAGAGAGAGAGAGAGAAGGAGGAGGAGGAGAAACAGCAGCAGCAGCAACAACAACAACAACAAAAACAATAGCTGGATGCACGAACGGTCGAGGTAACGCTTGCAGCTAAGTTCTGACCCAAAAGAAGAGAATGTCTACTCCCGTTTCCATGACCTGCCACAGCCAAGGGCATCACGCAATCATACCAAGAAATGCACAGCATGGATGACACATTCAGGGTGCAGCAAAAAGAACGAAAAGTGGTAGAAGAAGGATAGAAAACGGTAGAGAAAATATCTCCGGTGATGGGTGGTGGTGTGTGTGTTTGGGGGGGGGGGGGGAAGGAGGGATAGGGTGTATGTACGGAGAGGGGGTAAAAACGTTGAAGGTCTTGAGTCTTTTCAGGCCAGCCCCACACCTAGCCAGCGCACCAGTACGCTACGCATTAATTTGGCTCGGCAATAAGACTTAGAGATATTAGGTTTAGTCATCTGTCATAGCCGCAACAGCTAGGGCAAGCGATGGCAGATAAACAAATCAGGTGTGGGACACGCCCCATGTTGGGGACGGAATTCCAAGGAGGTCAGCAGCAGATAAAGCTTGAGAAATGGCTGGCATGGAAAGGCAATCAGACATGAAAGAGAATAAGCTTCCACTTCCCCGCCCCCTCCTCTACCCTACGACGCACAAAAACAACCAAAATACAAACGGGCGCACGCAGACAATCCATATAGAAGAAGAGAATCAGCCCAGAAAATTTTCTTTTAAGGGAGCTATGCACACATGGAAGAGATGCAACGATGTGTATGCTTGCATGTATTTGCTTTTGTCAATACAATACGTCAAGAAAGAATAATCTAGAACGGAAGGTAGTCCGAAATCTTTGTGTATGTATCTGGCGTTGATTTTTCTGTGACTCTGTAGGCAGGCAGGCAGGCAGGTAGGTAGGTAGGTAGGATAGATAAGATAGATGGATAGATAGATAGATAGATAGATAGATAGATAGATAGAGTAGTCACCGTCAATGGGAAGATGCCGGAGCTGAACCTGCGAGACAGCGACAGCCAAGCAGAAATATGTATGTATGCATGTATATGTATGTACGTATGTATGTATGTATGTATGTATGTACGTACGTATGTACGTACGTATGTACGTACGTATGTACGTACGTATGTACGTACGTATGCTTAGATTGCAAGAGATTGCAAGAGATTGCAATTGCAATAGATTGCAAGAAAGAGAACGCAAAAAGGTAGAGAAGGATGGTTTTGTCGCAGAAAATATGGAGGCTGTGGTGACTGAGGAACGAGAAAAGTCCTGCCAAAGACGAGTGCAGAGGTGATGGCAAACGGCCAAAGAAAAAAAAAAGAAAAAAAAGGAGAGAGAGAGAGAGAGAGAGAGAGAGAGAAAGAGAGAGGGAGAGAGAGAGATAGAGATAGATAGATAGATAGAGAGAGAGATAGAGCTAAGAACATGCAGTTACGGAACTTGCACGGCCGAAGAAAAGGTTCGTTCTTTCGTTCTTGGTGTGGGATAGGTGAGGTCTGGATTTATGTATGTATGTATGAATGTAATTTATGTATGTATGTATGTAGTATGTATGTATGTATGTATGTATGTATGTATGCATGTATGTATGTATGTATGTATGTATGCATGTATGCGTGTACAAGGTGTCGAGCACATCTGGGTCTTGCTGCAGTTGTATGCATGTATGTATGTATGTATGTATGTGTGTATGTATGTATGTATGTATGTTGTGTGTATGTTTGTATGTCTGCATTTCTGTACCAGGTGTCTAGCACATCTGGGTCTTGCTGCAGGGCGAAGTCCTCCCTGCCGAGCCAGTACTTGACGCGCGCAGCCTCTCTCGCCTCTGCCTCACTGCGGCCCACCACCCACTCGCCTTGTCCCTGTCAGCAGCGGCGCCGCATGGGCAGGCATATAGATATGGATCAGGTTGTGCAGCGCGCAAGGCCAAAGACAAAGGCGTGGATGGGTAGTTGGCAAGGCGAAAGGACAGGAGAGGGGTTGTTGGAAAGGCAAGGACAAGAGGGTTGGCTGGGGGGGGCGGGGGAAATAGATAGATAAATAGAAAGGTAGGTAGGTAGGTAGGTAGGTCGGTAGGTCGATATGGTAGATATGGTAGGTTG
>WBZZ01003732.1:95000-102500 GCA_019918135.1 Paulinella micropora | reverse complement strand
GCGCAACGACCCTCCTCCCCAGCATCTACCACCAAAGGGTTATGAGTTGGCGTCACAGTTTAACGCCTTGAGGCCATTGAGCTGAATAATAATAATAATAATAATAATAATAATAATAATAATAATAGTGCTTCTCTGTCAATGGCTGATGCATTTCTGCACATGCGCCTCCATCGTCTCACCCGTGAGGGGAGTACGAAGAATTGACGATAAGCTCTAATGACACCCCCGCAAGGGCAGTTCCAACACTTCCAGACGGGCCGGTATGTTCAATGAAAATACTGGTCCAGAAATAGACCGGTATGTTCAATGAAAATACTGGTGGCACCGACGGGAATCGAACTGGCGACAGGGCCCAGATGGTAGAACTTGACAATAATAATAATAATAATAATAATAATAATAATAATAATAATAGTGGTGCTTCTCTGTCAATGGCGGATGCATTTCTGCACATGCGCCTCCATCGTCTCACCCGTGAGGGGAGTACGAAGAATTGACGATAAGCTCTAATGACACCCCCGCAAGGGCAGTTCCAACACTTCCAGACGGGCCGGTATGTTCAATGAAAATACTGGTCCAGACGATCGGTATGTTCAATGAAAATACTGGTGGCACCGACGGGAATCGAACTGGCGACAGGGCCCAGATGGTAGAACTTGACCACTGGGCTATCACGGTGTCCAAAATAATAATAATAATAATAATAATAATAATAATAATAATAATAATAATAATAATAATAATAATAATAATAAAATAAGTAGGGGGTGCGCCAACACCTGAAAGGATGGTTTGCGGTGCGCTCCCACCTGCCCCCCTTCCCCCCTTCTCCCCCTTCCCCCCCCCCCCCCCCCCCTCCCCCTCCCTTCGCTTCGCTTGGGGAAAAAAGAAATCCGAAGCCATGGTCACCGAAGCCATGGCTTCGGTGAACATGGCTTCGGTGAATACGTACAATTGCCGGGCTGGGTACCTGCAACTCCCCCTGGTTCCCACAAACCAAGATTTATCGGGACAGGGGGTGCAGAAAATAGGCCAAAACAAGGTATTTCTGCATTCAGACACTGCCCTAACGCAAATATTTGCGCGAATTCCAAAAGAACTATACCAGCATCAACATCGAGTTTGGGGATAGCCATCCTGCAAATATGAGCTCCCAACTCCTCCTCGTTCCCACAAACCATATTTATAGGAACAGGGGTGCGGAAAAAAAGGAATTTTGGCATTCAGGAAACTCCCATAACGCAAATATTTGCGTGAATTCCAAAAAAGTATACCCGCATCAACATCGAGTCTGGGGCTAGCCACCCTGCAAATATGAGCTCCCAACTCCTCCTGGTTCCAACAAACCATGATTTATTCTGCCAGGGGTGCCAATATGGGGGGGGGGAGGGGTACACAAGTTCCATGTTCCCCCTCCCCCCAAACCCCCCACCCCCTACTCCTAACACCTTTCAGGGATAATAATAATATTAACAATAGTAATAGCTGCGCCAACACCTGAAAGGATGTTTTCGGTGCGCGAATCGCACACCCCCCCCCCCCCCCCTCCCCCCCCTTCCCAAGGTCGCTTTTCCTCTCATTCTCACATGTACAACTTTTTACAGCCTTCATTCATTTTGGCACTGCTTTGTCATTACATTCGAATTTCATAATTTCAACTATATCCCTTAAAAAGAGGCAGTGACAAGCTTGCGAAAACACAAAGAATCAGCCTCTAAGCCCCTCTGGAACAACTCTTAGAGCCTTGGAGCATTCTCTTGGCACTACTTTGCCAGAATCTTCCTAAAATTCTTGTTCAACTGGTTCACTACCTAGAGCACGTCCCAAGATTTTGAAAACAAAAAAATCAGCCTCCTGGCACAGCTTTTAGAGCCTTGGAGCATTCTCAGTTATTCATTTGGTGCCGGCAAATTCGCTTTGGGTACGTACAATTACAGGGCTTGGGTTCCAGGGAGGAGGGCCGCCCGGACCCCCCCCCCCCCCCCCGCCCCTTCCACAGTCGACAGGGTACGTTCAATTGCCGGAGGTAATCGGCATAAACCTTTCTGGCACAACTCTTTGAGCCTTGGAGCATTCTCAGCCATTCATTTTGGTGCCGGCTGATTCGCGTGGGATACGTACAATTCTCGGGCTGGGATTCCCGGGCGCCCGGACCCCCCCCACCTCCTCCCTGCCCCGTCGACAAGGGTACGTTCAATTTTGGCATTCAGGACACTCCACTAACATTAATATTTGCGTGAATTCCAAAAGTATTATATCAGCATCAACATCGAGTCTGGGGCTAGCCATCCTGTAAATATGAGCTCCCAACTTTTCCTGGTTCCCACAAACCGTGATGTATAGGGACAGGGGGTGCAGAAAATATGCCAATAAAAACAAGGAATTTTTGCATTCAGGACACTCCCATAACGCAAATATTTGCGTGAATTCCAAAAAAATTATACCAGCATCAAGATCGATTCTGGGGCTAGCCACCCTGCACATATGAGCTCCCAACTCCTCGTCGTTCCCACAAACCATGATTCATAGGGACAGGGGTGCGGACTATCTATCTATCTATATATCTACCTATCTATCTATCTATCTATCTATCTATCTATCTATCTATCTATCTATCTATCTATCTATCTATCTATCTATCCCAGCCCGCTGCCCAGCCACAAACGGGTGGCGGGGTAAAATGGATGCATACATCCTCGGATGTGCAGCGCTGATAGACCAAACATCTATCTATCTATCTATCTATCTATCTATCTATCTATCTATCTATCTATCTATCTATCTATCTATCTATCTATCTATCTATCTATCTATCTACCTATCTACCTACCTACCTATCTACCTACCTATCTATCTATCTATCTATCTACCTATCTATATATCTATCTATCTATCTATCTACCTATCTATATATCTATCTATCTATCTACCTACCTACCTGCCTACCTACCTACCTACCTACCTACCTACCTACTACCTACCTACCTACCAACCTACCTACCTACCTACCTACCTACCTACCTGTCTGTCTGTCTGTCTGTCTATCTATCTATGTATCTATCTATCTATCTATCTATCTATCTATCTATCTATCTATCTATCTATCTATCTATCTATCTATCTATCTATCTATCTATCTATCTATCTATCTATCTATCTATCTGCCTTTCCTGTCCACATTTGTGTCACTGACCTCCGCCCCGATATCGTTGTCTGGTCACTGTCTACCAAGATATGTATTCTGATCGAGCTAACGTGCCCGGTCGAGGAAAACATCCTTGACGCACGAGCCTACAAGACCAACCGATACAACAAGCTCAAATCTCAAATCGAGGACAACGGATGGACCTGCCACCTTCGACCAATCGAATGCGGGGCTCGCGGCATGGTATCGTTCTCTGTTCATCGATGTTTCCGCGCCTTGGGTTTTTCCCATCCCCAATCCAAATCCCTTTGCTTCAAGCTATCCTCCTGCGTAGCTCGATGCTCTTTTGCGATTTATCGCTCCTGTGCAGTCAAAAATTGGACTAATCTTCCTCTAGTCCGTATTGGTGACTGCATTCCATCATAGCCGTCCAGTGTTGCATAGCCCGGGCTAGGTCCCTGCGGGGGTTTAGGCCTCATACAATGTCATCATTGTAGCTTGCGCAAGATTACGGTGCTCAAAACACTTGGACTAACGGCTTGAACGGCTTCCTTTTCTTTCTCTTCTTCCTTGTATTCCTCAAGACCCCACTCTCCATTTTGCCTTTTTCTTCAAACCCCTTGGAGAAGATTTTGCTCATGTCCACCCTTACGAAGATCCTTCGAGCCTCCTCGAAAAGAAGAGTCCAAAAGTGCACGTCCATCCGGACTATAAGTCACAACCGGCATTGTCAACCCGGATTCCACCCACAGTGTTGACGCCGAGACATACTCTCATTTCGTCCAAGAAGTGCCCCGAAAGAACCAATCGAAAGAAGAAAGCACCTGATTTTGCCATCAACACCAAGCGTATGGAAAGACATTGAAGAAGAACTCCAATCCGCCCTCCCTCTCACCCTCCCCTTATCTCTCATCCTGCATTCCGTCATAGCCGTCCAGTGTTGCATAGCCCGGGCTAGGTCCCTTCGGGGGTTTAGGCCTTTACACAATGTCATCATTGTAGCTTGCGCAAGCTTACGGTGCTCAAAACACTTGGACTAACGGCTTCCTTTTCTTTCTCTTCTTCCTTATCCTCCCACTCTCCATTCCTAGATTGCCTTTTTCTTCAACGTCCTTCCTCCTCTTCTTTTTCCAGAACACAGTCTACCCGTGATTCCCATCCCGGACACATGCACAGTACACAAATTATTGTTTGATGTGAAACTGCGTTCCTTTGCAAGGACTACATTCCTTTGCGACATCTCATCTATCTATCTATCTATCTATCTATCTATCTATCTATCTATCTATCTATCTATTTATCTAACTATACCAGCACATCGCCTGAGCGGGAGCAGCGCGCCAGCGCCATGGCATGAGGCTTCGACCCTCTATAACAGCCCGCGTCCTGCAAGCATACATACAACTTGCAACAAATGTATTGAGGCCAGTGCGCTGGGCAGTTGCAGTTCGTGTGATAACAACTTTCTGTGGCTTTTTGCATAGAATCACGTTTGGGGGAGACTGGTACCGGTGGCACTGAGGAGTTTTGCCACCACAAGCCAGAAAAAAAGAACTTTTTGTTGCAGTCTGGGAAGGGTCGGGACCTTGAGAGCTGTGATGATGTGGGGCCGTGCCTCCAGGCGGTCCATGCCGGCAAATTGACCCGCAGGGCCCTGCAAGATGCCTACAGGGTTAGGATTGGGGTTAGGGTTAGGGTTATGGTCAGCAGGCAGCCACAAGCCAGACCAACAACTTACAACCCCGCGCTCATATGCATAGAAATAGAAAAAATACACTGGATGAACACGCAAGCACACATGCCATATATACGTAGATATTGTGTGTATATTGAGTTCTATGTGCATTTACATTGTGCTTATCAAAGCACATGAACATATGCAAAAACATGCCGCTCATGCAGCGTGCACTGGCTGGTAGGTGGGCAGAGGGAGAGAGAGAGAGAGAGAGAGAGAGAGAGAGAGAGAGAGGTGCACCATCGTCTTGCAGTAGGTGGATGGACGGCAGGCCGTGTCGCTTGCCGCACTCGTGATCCTTCCAGTCGTGCGCAGGTGTGACCTGTTCCCGACCATGCCACAACATTATTATCGGTCACCACCACTAAATGTGGCCAGGTTACCGATAAAATCTCTGCGACTCGCCAGATTTGACCAGGCCGTATTTTGCGGGCTCGCCGGCCCGGCTCGCCCGCAAAACACGTCAAATTTTTGGCTTGCGGTATAATATAGTATCCTGCCTCAGCTCAGCTTGGCAGCTGCTGTGCTCAAACTGTCTGTTCAAGTTCTGCCTAATGGTTTTCCCTTCTTTCCACTTTAGCTAACTGCCAGGCATGTACCAAATATTTCGCATCAAAGTTTGCTGTCAAAGTTTTCTTCTAAAGGTTAAAAACGCAACGAAAACAGCGTAAACATATCGTGGTTGCAGTGCGCCCCTGCCGGCAGCTCTGGCTACATGGCTAACTGCTCTGTCGCTGCTATCTGGCGCTGGCCTGGGGCAGCATGGTTCAGACCAATCCCCGCGGCCGCCGGCTCAGCCAGCGTGGTGTGAGCAAGGCGGGCAAGTGAGGGATTGTACCTGGGCATGTGCCCAAGCGGGGCATTGTGCAGGGGGGGATATATATATATGTATATATATATATAGAGAGAGAGAGAGAGAGACCGAGAAGGAGAGAGAAAGAGAGAGAGAGCGAGAGAGAGAGAGATAGGATACCTTGACAGCACCTGTGCCGAGCGTGGGGTCCACCAGCACCGCGTCCGCCACCACGGGCACGTGCCGGCCCGTCAGCGGTTGCACCAACTGCTTGCCTGCACGATGCACATCCCCCACCCAATTGCGTTGCTGCTGTGGCGGTATTGTACTGTCTCTCCACTTCTCTGCCAATCCTGCATATATGTGTGCTGTGTTACTTGGGCTCACACAGTTATTCGACGCAGTCTGTAATGCTGATTGTTTGTCTTTGCTCGACTTCCCCCCCCCCCCCCCCCCCCACACCCCCCCAGGCACAAACAGGGCTGTGCTATGCGGTGATGCTGCAGTCTTGCGTCCAGCAATCGACAAGAAGAGCTCACTTACAGCAAGCGATGCAGGTACAGGAAGAAACCTGTCTCAAACATTCCTAACACCCATGGGAGGCTTTGTTCGCGCTATCAAAAAGATAGATAGTTTCACGGGGAAGGGATTTAAGTGCCGATTAACACATACCCGTTTCCAGTTCCTTCTTGGTTGGCTGACATCAAAAATGCTCTTGGTATGCATGTGTTTTATGCTCGCATAATGTGGCGAAGAAGTCTGTACCGGTTGACTGCGTAGCAACAGTACTAGCATATGAAATAGCTATTAACGTTGTTAGTGTTTACACTCGCACAGTGTGGCAAAGAAATCTGTACTAGTTGACTGCGTAGCAACGGACTAGCATGAAATAGCCCATAAAATAGCCACTAGCATGAAATAGCTAGAACATTTTCGGGCAGTTTGCTGTGGCCGCAGAGAGAGTACCGATCAGATGCTGGTATCGCGGGTCGTCGGGGTGGACTGCTACGGCCGTATCGCCGAACATCGTCTCGATACGCGTCGTCGCCACCACCACCTCCTCTGTATGTATGTATGTATGTATGTATGTATGTATGTATGAATGTATGTATGTTTGTATATATGCATGCACCGCACTGCACACACAGAGAGCAGAGAGAGACAGAGACACAGAGAGAAGAAGCAAACAGAGAGACAAAACAAAGATCTGACGGTGATAGAAAAGACCTGTTTAATCCCAACCCTAACCCTGACTCGAACCCTAACCCTAACTTCAATTGAGGTGAAGGAAGGGACCTGTGCTGTCCTCCACAGGGTAGGCCAGGGCATGCAGCAGAGGAAGGCAGAGAGAGACAGAGACAGAGACAGAGACAGAGACAGAGACAGAAACAAAGATCTCACGGTGAGGGAAGAGACCAGTGCTGCTGACCAGGGCATGCGACAAATAATGGAGAGGAAGGCAGAGAGAGAGAGAGAGAGAGAGAGAGAGAGAGAGAGAGAGAAAGAGAGAGAGAGAGAGACAAAGAGATAGAGATAGAGAGAAAAAGACAAATGTTACGGTGAGGGAAGAGATCTGCGCTGTGCTCCACGGGGTAGGCTAGGGCATGAGACAAAGAGTGGAGAGGAAGGCAGAGAGAGACAGAGAGACAGAGACAGAGACAGAGACAGAAAGAAAGATGGAAGAGACCTGTACTGTCCTCCACGGGGTATGCCAGTGCATGCAGCACACCGAACTCCACCTGACGGACATGCATGCATACATACATCATACATACATACATACATACATACATACATACATACATACATGTTCAACTTGTTTTG
>WBZZ01003732.1:90000-92500 GCA_019918135.1 Paulinella micropora | reverse complement strand
TCATAGTTCTTGAGTACAAATGAGCAATCACTTTAAGCACTTCGTTCTCCACCGAATCTCATTGTTATCGATTGTGCAGTAGCGGCTTTGAAAGCTCTCGTCAAGAGCGTTCTGATGAGTCACAGCACAGGTTCTGGATACAAGGATTGTCTGAGAACGAAGCGTTTGAAGCGATGGCTGGTTGTACTTAAGAATGATCAAGTTCTCAAGGTCAGCACGACGCTGAGAGTAGCCTTTCAACAACATACGCTGCCGCTTCAGCATACAGAGCGAAATGGTGCAGATATGCAAGCAAATACTGCAGGTGTGTGTACAAAAAGGGTTAAATACATACATACATACATACGTACATACATACATACATACATACATACATACCACTTGCGTGGCGATGCCTGCGTGGTCCAGTCCAGGCACCCAGCACACGTCCTTGCCGCACATGCTGCCAAGATAAAGGTGCAGCGCGTAGCAAAACAAAAAGAGCGTGGCGGGGGATTGCGTGCAGAGACCGGGCCAGCCTCGACCAAACTATCTATCTATCTATCTATCTATCTATCTATCTATCTATCTATCTATCTATCTATCTACCTATCTATCTATCTATCTATCTATCTATCTATCTATCTATCTATCTACCTACCTACCTATCTATCTATCTATCTATCTATCTATCTATCTATCTATCTATCTATCTATCTATCTATCTATCTATCTGTCTATCTGTCTATCTATCTATCTATCTATCTATCTATCCATCTGGGGCGCTTATGGAACGAGCCCTGGCCCCGCCTGGTACTAGGGAGCTTTGGTATCGTCTGTATCAGTCCCTTCCGTGCAAACATCACGGCTTAGCTGGGCATCGGGTCAATACTTTATTCACAGACTTCCTTGGTTGACGAAATCAGAAGCTCCTTTTTTCTGACATTAGTCGATATCTCATCAGTTGATCTCATCACTTACTCCACGGAGTGAACCAAGGCCACTTGAGGTGTCACTGACCCTCCCTTGGGCTTGATGCTTTGAAATGGGTGCCATCTGACGACAGACAGAGAATTAGGGGATGGTGTGGGTGTGCTGGGCCCGTGGTGGGATGCCTTATGTGTGCCTAGCCATACGCCTATAAGTCACATGCCGAAATAGCGACGGGAAGCACAATCCTGTTCCCTCAGGGTGCCCTTTCTCGCTTGTTGAGCCCGGAATAAAACCCACAGTGCTCTGTCGGTTTATACTAGACTGTCGAACAGTCTCGAAACTCCATCTGCTTACTGGGCCCTCTGTAATGGAGGTGGGAGCTCGTTCTGCAAGGGGCGCTTATGGAACGAGCCCTGGCCCCGCCTGGTACTAGGGAGCTTTGGTATCGCCTGTATCAGTCCCTTCCGTGCAAACATCACGGCTTAGCTGGGCATCGGGTCAATACTTTATTCACAGACTTCCTTGGTTGACGAAATCAGAAGCTCCTTTTTTCTGACATTAGTCGATATCTCATCTATCTATCTATCTGATAAATCTGTGCACGTGAGGACGATTCTGAAATTTATGATTTATTTCCTCCGCCGAATTTTCGCGGAAAACTCGCGCAAATTTACGGCTAATTTCTGAAAATTATCCCAATGTGGTGCGTTTACCGGTGGAAGCGTGCAAGTGCGTCTTGTATGGCCGAGGTCAGCGCGTGGCCGAGATGCAATGTACCTAGCAGCAGCAGCAGCATTTCTCACTCTTATCTCCTACTTTTTGAGGACTACGACCTTGTGCAAGTTCTACCTGCCTACCTTCCTGCCTACCTACCTGTCACATTGGGTGGCGGCAGCACCATGGAGAAAGCAGCAGCATCATCACTGCGTGCAGCCAGGTCGAAGGGACCTAGATAGAGTGATAGACAGATAGGTAGATAGGTAGATAGGTAGATAGGTAGGTAGATAGATAGATAGATAGATAGATAGATAGATAGATAGATAGATAGATAGATAGATAGATAGATAGATGAAATATCGACTAATGTCAGAAAAAAGGAGCTTCTGATTTCGTCAACCAGGAAGTCTGTGGGTAAAGTATTAACCCGATGCCCAGCTAAGCCGTGATGTTTGCACGGAAGGGACTGATACAGGCAATACCAAAGCTTCCTGGTACCAGGCGGGGCCAGGGCTCGTTCCATAAAGCGCCCCTTGCAGAACGAGCTCCCACCTCCATTACAGAGGGCCCAGTAAGCAGATGGAGTTTCGAGACTGTTCGACAGTCTAGTATAAACCGACAGAGCACTGTGGGTTTTATTCCGGGCTCAACAAGCGAGAAAGGGCACCCTGAGGGAACAGGATTGTGCTTCCCATCGCTATTTCGGCATATGACTTATAGGCGTATGGCTAGGCACACATAAGGCACCCCACCACGGGCCCAGCACACCCACACCATCCCCTAATTCTCTGTCTGTCGACAGATGGCACCCATTTCAAAAAATCAAGCCCAAGAGAGGGTCAGTGACACCTCAAGTGGCCTTGGTTCATTC
>WBZZ01003732.1:70000-80000 GCA_019918135.1 Paulinella micropora | reverse complement strand
TATGTATGTATGTATGTATGTATGTATGTATGTATGTATGTATGTATATATGTTTGTATGTTTGTGTGCATGTATGTATGTATGTATGTATGTATGTATGTATGTACGTAATACGTACGTATTACGTACGTACACGTACGTACGTATTTATACACGTATGTCTATACATGAGTACGTGTATGTTTGTGTGTGTGCTGGGCAAGTATTTATATACGTATGTATCTTTCTTCGTACGTATGTATCTACATGTGTGTGCTGGGCAATGTAGGGTGTGCGGAGGCGGTTGGTGGCGGAGGTGGTGCTGCAAGACGGCTCCGCCGCTACGGCGCACCTCTACATCAAGGTCTGCAGCTCCTTACATACATACATACATACATACTATTATCTATCTACCTAACTAGATAACAGCCTCGCTACCTAACTTTCTACCTATCTATCTATACCTGGTTGGCGTCGTAGAGAATGTACCAGCAACAAGCAAATTATCTACCTATCTACCTACCTACCTACCTACCTATCTGGATGGATGGACAGACAGACAGATAGATAGATAGGTAGATAGATAGATAGATAGATAGATAGATAGATAGATAGGCATCCATCCATCCATCCATCTATCCATCTATCTATCTACCTATCTATCTATCTATCTATCTATCTATTTATAAATCTATCTATCTACCTACCTACCTATCTATCTATCTATCTATCTATTTATCTATCTATCTATCTATCTATCTATCTATCTATCTACCTATACCTGGTTGGTTTGTTTTAGTCGCAGCTGTGTCTCTCTTCCGCGGAGGCGCTGGCCGAGGCCAAGACCGCCAAGGACGCCATGTCTGTTGTAAGTCTCTCTCTCTCTCTCTCTCTCTCTCTCTCTCTCTCTCTCTTTTCTCTCTCTCTCTCTCTCTCTCTCTCTCTCTCTCTCTCCGATGACACGCCCACCGCCACCACACACCACATTCCACACACAAAACCGATATGCAGCAGCCAGAATCAGCACAGGCGTGAGCCAGTATCAAGGTGCTGTGATCAGTCCTGCTTGGAAGACGGGCGCTGGCTGTGCTCTATCTATCTATCTATCTATCTATCTATCTATCTATCTATCTATCTACCCGTCTATCTTATCTCTGGAGCAGGTTGGGGGCGTTCACCCACTCTATCTATCTATTTATCTATCTATCTATCTATCTATCTCGGACACATGCACAGTACAGATATTACTGCTTGATGTGAAACTGCGTTCCTTTGCAAGGACTACATTCCTTTGCGACATCTCATCCATATGTGACCCCGTCGCGGCGATAAAGCGCGGCAACCAAACCTTTCTCCTTTTTCTTCTTGGGCTGACAACCCTGGCTTACACAAAGAGGCTTGCTTCCCCTACGTTAAGCCGTAAGTTACAAAAACTACATGCGAAAACTTACCGACGCACCGCTATTCCCTCCGGAGTGGCCGCCGTCACCCTCCCAGTGCGTGCTCTGCACCGCCTGAACCCCTTGGAGAAGATTTTGCTCATGTTCACCCTTACGAAGATCTTTCGGGCCTCCTCGAAAAGAAGAGTCCAAAAGCGCACGTCCATCCGGACTACAAGTCGCAACCCGGCATTATCAACCTGGATTCCACCCACTGTGTTGACGCCGAGACATACTCCCATTTCGTCCATCGGACAAGAAGTGCCCCGAAAGAACCAACCGAAAGAAGAAAACGCCTGGTATTGCCGTCAACACCAAGCGAATGGAAAGGCATTGAAGAAGAACTCCAATCCGCACTCCCTCTCATCCTCCCCTCCTCTCTCATCAAACGCTTGTCGTGTGACGAAGCAGTAGCGAAATTTGAAAGATATCTCTACGACTTCATATCACAACGGCTACCTCAAACAAAAACAAAAGAACAAATTCATGAGCGCAAAAACCGCCACGTAACCCGGCTCCAAACAGAACTCACGCAAAACCGACAACAAAAACTGGCCCAAAAGAGACATCTGCGAGAACTCAAAAGGGCAGGTTTGATTCCAGCTGCTGTTGCAAAAAGCCTGCAAAAAACTTGGCGAGTATTATTGAAAACCGGTAACCGCCTCCGCCGTCGTCTCAAGGAAGCAACTTTAACCTCCGCTCAACGACAAGCTAATACACGCTTCCGATCTGACCCTCATACGTTTGCCAAAAATCTGTTTCATCTCCCCTCAACCCAAACCACTTGCTCCCTATCCAAAGAAGACTGCGATTCCTACTTTCCCAACCTATACAAAGACGCTAATCGTGAACAAACCTACGTGCCCTTACCTGAGATGATTCGCCCACCTCTATCAACTGTCCCCTTTGACCTCAAACCACCGTCCTTCTTGGAAACCAAAAGATCTGTGCTTGCTAAGCGTAATGGTGCAGCCCCTGGCAGAGATGGTATTAGCTACCTTGTTTACAAGAGACTTCCCGCCGCTTTATTTTTCTTACACAAACTCATTGTCAAGTGTTGGACAACTGATGTTGCTAACAGCTGGGCCCACGCTGCTATCTCCCTCCTTCATAAAGACGGCGATCCACTTCAGGCCTCAAACTATCGTCCAATTGCTCTGACAAACTGCTCGGTAAAGGTATTTTTCTCTCTGTGGTCAAAACGACTGGAGAGTTTTTTACTGGATAACAAATACTTTGACAGAGCGAAAGAAAAAGGTTTCCTCAGTAACGTTGCAGGATGCCCCGAACACATTGCTGCAACAAAGGCTACCATCAGAAATGCAAAAGATCACTATCGCCGACTGGTCATAGCATGGATTGACCTAAAAAACGCTTTTGGAAGCGTAAATCACAACTTGATCCAGTTTGCTCTCTGGTGGTACCACGTGCCCCCTATGTTTGCACGCATAATCTTCTTATATTACGAACTCTTGGTAGCCACAGTCGAAGGGAAAGAATGGTCGTCAGAACCCTTTGTTTTTGCTGTGGGCGTCGTTCAAGGATGCTGCATCTTTTCAAAATAGTTTTCAATTTACTACTTGACCAAAAACAACGGATACCACTTCAAACACAAAAACTCAACGGATGAAATAATCGTGCACGAAGCTGCCTATGCTGACGACCTCAAACTACATAGCCGATCCACGAAACACTGTCAATCGTCCATCAACATGACAAATTTCTGACATGGACCAGAACAATGGCCGCGAAACCACCCAAATGCAAAAGCCTTGCTTTCAAATATTGGACTAAAGCCGATGACCGCAAGGGTCTCAAACGATTAATGCCGATATCGTTCCCACCTTTCGACCCCGCCCTTACTATTACTGGCAAGCCATTTGACTTCATCGCTGACAAGCCTTTCAAAGACCTCGGATGGATTGTCTACCATGACCTCAGCGAAAACGAACAACGAGCAGAAATCCAAAAGAAGTTCATTCTATCTATGCAAGCCATCGATAGCTCTGCTTATCTTTCGCCAAAACCCTTGAAAAAATTGCGACCTCTTCCTCAAAAAATGGGCCAATATCTACAAAAGAGCTCTGGTCTCTTGCCTTTACCGCCCACGCTCGAAATTCGGTCTACAGCTCCAGTCCGTCGTCTCTTTTTACCAGCGACTTCAAATCAACCGTGCTCATGCTGAAGTACTGCCCAGATAAACACCTCTCGTCCATCTATGCGATGAACCTGACGAAACACGAAACGTTTCGAACTATCTGGAAACCAGAGCCTGTGCTCGAAAAGCTTGAGGCACAAGTAATCAGAGCCTGTGCTCGAAAAGCTTGAGGCACAAGTTGATTTTGAATTTCAAACATCGAGGCCAATCCGATCATCTCGGACTTGGCCATGGTCGCTACCCAAAAGAACATTCCATCACAGACCGCAAAGACAGGATTTTAGAATTAGCTGCTGAGACAATACTTGAGACAACCGCAGTGCATGATATGGACAAAGCCATGCAAGGGTGCTTTCTTCGTTTTGAAGACGCATGCCCCTTTGACCTCTCCTGGACTCACCTCATCGGAACCCGTAATCCCCGTTTAATCTCTTGAGTCATCAAGGCAAGCACAAACTCGGTTATTACCCCCGACCTTAGACGTCTGTGGGGAATCATTCCCAACAACAAGTGTGCTCTCTGTTCTGGTCAAGCACATTTATGTCACATCCTCTCCGGTTGCCATGTTGCCCTCAAACAAGGCCGTTATACCTGGCGTCACGACTCTGTGCTCTGCACTATTGAAGCTCCCCTTCAAAAACACATCGAGAGCCATAACAAACGCTCCCCTATAGACCAAAATGATTCAAAGTCTATGTTTGTGAAAGAGGGCGAGCAGAAGTCTAAAGGGCAGTCATTTCATCGTCCATGCCTGCTTGACACCGCAAACGATTGGCAGCTCCAAACCCAATACACCGGTTCTGAGCAAGCCTTTCCTGTCCACATCTGTGTCACTGACCTCCGCCCCGATATTGTTGTCTGGTCATTGTCTACCAAGAAGTGTATACTGATTGAACTCACGTGCCCGGTCGAGGAAAACATCCTTGATGCACGAGCCTACAAGACCAACCGATACAACAAGCTCAAATCTCAAATCGAGGACAACGGATGGACCTGCCACCTTCGACCAATCGAATGCGGGGCTCGCGGCATGGTATCGTTCTCTGTTCATCGATGTTTCCGCGCCTTGGGTTTTTCCCATCCCCAATCCAAATCCCTTTGCTTCAAGCTATCGTCCTGCGTAGCTCGTTGCTCTTTTGCGATTTATCGCTCCTGTGCAGTCAAAAATTGGACTAATCTTCCTCTAGTCCGTATCGGTGACTGCATTCCGTCATAGCCGTCCAGTGTTGCATAGCCCGGGCTAGGTCCCTTCGGGGTTTAGGCCTTATACAATGTCATCATTGTAGCTTGCGCAAGCTTACGGTGCTCAAAACACTTGGACTAACGGCTTCCTTTTCTTTCTCTTCCTCCTTATCCTCCCCACTCTCCATCCCTAGATTGCCTTTTTCTTCAACGTCCTCCTCTTCCTTTTTCCAGAACACAGTCTACCCGTGATTCCCATCCCGGACACATGCACAGTACAGAAATTACTGTTTGATGTGAAACTGCGTTCCTTTGCAAGGACTACATTCCTTTGCAACATCTCATCTATCTATCTATCTATCTATCTATCTATCTATCTATCTATCTATCTATCTGTCGGTTTATACTAGACTGTCGAACAGTCTCGAAACTCATCTGCTTACTGGGTCCTCTGTAATGGAGGTGGGAGCTCGTTCTGCAAGGGGCGCTTATGGAACGAGCCCTGGCCCCGCCTGGTACTAGGGAGGTTTGGTATCGCCTGTATCAGTCCCTTCCGTGCAAACATCACGGCTTAGCTGGGCATCGGGTCAATACTTTATTCACAGACTTCCTTGGTTGACGAAATCAGAAGCTCCTTTTTTCTGACATTAGTCGATATCTCATCAGTTGATCTCATCACTTACTCCACGGAGTGAACCAAGGCCACTTGAGGTGTCACTGACCCTCCCTTGGGCTTGATGCTTTGAAATGGGTGCCATCTGACGACAGACAGAGAATTAGGGGATGGTGTGGGTGTGCTGGGCCCGTGGTGGGGTGCCTTATGTGTGCCTAGCCATACGCCTATAAGTCACATGCTGAAATAGCGACGGGAAGCACAATCCTGTTCCCTCAGGGTGCCCTTTCTCGCTTGTTGAGCCTGGAATAAAACCCACAGTGCTCTGTCGGTTTATACTAGACTGTCGAACAGTCTCGAAACTCCATCTGCTTACTGGGTCCTCTGTAATGGAGGTGGGAGCTCGTTCTGCAAGGGGCGCTTATGGAACGAGCCCTGGCCCCGCCTGGTACTAGGGAGCTTTGGTATCGCCTGTATCAGTCCCTTCCGTGCAAACATCACGGCTTAGCTGGCATCGGGTTAATACTTTACCCACAGACTTCCTTGGTTGACGAAATCAGAAGCTCCTTTTTTCTGACATTAGTCGATATCTCATCTATCTATCTATCTATCTATCTATCTATCTATCTATCTATCTATCTATCCATCTCTATCTATCTATCTCTGGCGCAGGCGGGGGCGTTCAGCCACGCTGAGCTGAGCCGCGCAGTCAGGTCACTGGTGGCACTAGCTTCCGTAGACCAGGCACCAGGTAGCACTCAAGTCCCTTTTCTGTGTGTCTGTCTGTCTGTCTGTCTCTCTCTCTCTCTCTCTCTCTCTCTCTCTCTCTCTCTCTCTCTCTCTCTCTCTCTCTCTCTCTCTCTCTCTCTGGTGGCGCTAGCCTCCACACCCAGGCTTATACATACATACATACATACATACATACATAAATACATACATACATACATACATACATACATACATACATGCATGCATACATACATACATACATACATACATACACATATACATACATACATACATACATACATACATACATACATGCATACATACATACATACGTGTGTGGCATAGATGAGGCGCAGGAGGGTCACTGGAGGTACTACTACGACCTGCTAAAAGAGTCGGCGCACCTGTCGCACAAGGACTGGTACAAGACAAGACAAGACAAGACAATTTAATAGAATACAATACAATACAATACAATTCAATACAATACATTACATTACAATACAATACAATACAATACAATAAAATACAATAAAATACAATACAATACAATACAATACAATACAATACAATACCATACGATAATACAATACAATACAATACCATGCAATACAATACAATACAGTACGATACAATACAATACAATACAATACAATACAATACAATACAACCATACGATACAATACCATACGATGCAATACAATACAACACAGTACAACACAATAGAACACCATGCCTATCTGCAGGAAGCAGACGCAGGCCAACGCGCTGCAGCTGCAGGCGCAAGTTTTCCCCGACCACCCAGACCTCATCCAAGACACACACTTCCGACAGGTCCCACACATACATATATATACAAACATTCATTCATACATTCATTCATACATACGTACATACATGCATACATACATACATACATACTTACATACATACATCGACAGATCTTCCGGCGTGCGCTGGAGGGTGGTGCTTGGGAGACAGCGCTGGCCTCCACACACAAGTCCATACAGAAATTCGGGGTAACTTACATGCATAGATACATACATACATACATACATACATACATACATACATACATACATAACTACTTGAGCTTTTCGTTGTCGGATATGGCTGGCATGGATCTTGTCAACACGTCACAAAACAGCTCAACTTTCATCATTAATTGTTTCCACCGCATAGAAAATCTGTGAAAAATAAGGCATTTGGTCCCGGCTGGAGCAGGATGGTCACTTGCATGTGAAAAGCTGTGGCCCATTGTGCTAGCCATTGAATTTTTTCAGGCCATGGCTGTCACAATTGTGATCACGTGGCCATGGACTTGTGACCTTCTCAACTTTTTGCGTGGCCATGGTCACTTTTCACAGTCAAGTGACCAAAATGTTCGGGTCGGGTACAAATGTCTTAGTTTCTCGATGTGGTGGAAATAAATAATCATGGGTGAACGCATTCTGGTGGACAGTGCGAAGGAGGGAAAGAGAGGCAGATAACGCATGCACTTGTTATTGCATCCTGTGTCATGTGTGTCGTCTGTGATGTGCCCAGCCACTGCCCCTTGTGCGTGTTTGTATGCACGTTGTATTGTTCTCTCCCCTTTCCTCCTTTTCTCGTGCATGTACCTGCGGAACAGAGCATCGCCAGTAATAGCACCACGCTTATCTGTATACCTTATCCATCTGACTCATAGATAGATAGATAGATAGATAGATAGATAGATAGATAGATAGATAGATAGATAGATAGATAGATAGATAGATAGATAGATAGATAGATAGATAGATAGATAGATAGATAGATGGTGCCTGGTGTGAGCAGGCGAGCTATCGGCCCTGGGTGGTGCTGGTCTGCGGTATATATATACATACATACATACATACATACATAGATACATACATACATACACGCATATATACATATATACGTACACATATACACATATACGTGCATACATCCATTCATACATACATTCATACAGGCCTCAACGCCATTCGCAAGACCACCGCCACCTACCAGGACTGGTTCCCCGAGGTGCGCAAACAACAACAAGGACAAACGAAACACAATAGGGAAGAAAAAAAAAAAAAAAAAAAAAAAAAAAAAAAAAAAAAAAAAAAAAAAAAAAAAAACAATAACAACAATAACAACAACAACACAAACAAAGTATTCACACATTCATTCTCCAGCAGAGCAAGCTGCAACATGCGCATGATAGATGGCTCATGACTACCACAAACGATACAAGTAAGCCGAAAAGATCAGTCGACGGGGCAAGCAAGTTTGTAGACGTCTTTTTTTGTTTGTCTGGAGAAGTAGCGCAAGCGTTCTCTTGCCTTCGCAATATATGGAATATTTTATTTGTTTGTTTGTTTGTTTGTTTGTTTGTTTGCAATTTAGTTGGTGTTTTGTTTTTTGTTTTCTTTGCTTGCTTGTTTGTTTATTTCTTTGTTCATTTCCTTGTTTGCTTGCTTGTTTATTTATTTGTTTGTTTGCTTGTTGGTTATCTAGCTGTTGTCAGCGGCCATCCAGCCGCCGCATGGTTCGAACGACAGGCCCTCACCCGCCGACGTGCCTGTCGGTGAGTCATACATACATACATACATACATACATACATGCATACATGCATACATACATGCATACATACATGCATACATACATACATACATACATACATACATACATACGTACATACATACATACATACATACATACATACATACATACGTACATACATACATACATACGTACATACGTACGTACATACGTCTGTACGTACGTACGTATGTACATACATACATACATACATGCATACATACATACATACATACATGCATACATACATATATACATACATATATAATTATACATCTCACCGCAGGACAGGAGAGTGCATACATGCATACATACATACATACATACATACATACATACATACATACATACATACATACATACATACATAATTATAAGTATTGGTTCAGGCACGAACAGTTTCTTTCGATAGCTGGACTATGTCATCGCCATCTATCTATCTATCTATCTATCTATCTATCTATCTCTCTCTCTCTCTCTCTCTCTCTCTCTCCATATACATATATATATATGTATATATATAGATGTATATGTATATGTATATATCCATCCATCCATCCATCCATCCATCCATCTATCTATCTATCTATCTATCTATCTATCTATCTATCTATCTATCTATCTATCTATCTATCTATCTATCTATCTATCTATCTATCTATGGCTCAGGCGCTAACAGCTTCTTTCGTCAGCTGGACTACGTCATCGCCATCGCAGCCAACCAGGTCGCTTCTCCTTCTCTCTCTCTCTCTCTCTCTCTCTCTCTCTCTCTCTTCTTTCTCTCTCTCTCTCTCTCTCTCTCTCTCTCTCTCTCTCTCTCTCTCTCTCTCTCTCTCTCTCTCAGCGAGCTATCTTACTGTCCGGCCAGCTGTCCTTTGAGCAAGGCATGACCGGGGTGGTGGTGGTTGTTGTTGTTGTTGTTGTTGTTGTTGCATAAATACATACACGTACATATCTTTTGTACATTCATACTTACATACATACATACATACATACATACATACGTACATACATACATATCCTTTATTGCCTTGAACGTGCTTGAGGTATGTATGTATGTAACAACGTTGTTAGAAGTTTAAGCGCATGTACGAGCGTCTGCCGTTTTTATACATACATACATACATACATACATACATACATACATACATGCATGCATGTATGCATACTTGCATAAATGCATATCCTCTGTTGCGCCTTGGGTATGTATTTATTTGTGTATCAATGTTTGGTAGGAGTTCAAGCGCATGTACGAGCTGCTGCCGTGTCTGGAGGAAGAGCTGGGCAACCACCAGAAGGAAGTCGATATC
>WBZZ01003732.1:0-52500 GCA_019918135.1 Paulinella micropora | reverse complement strand
GGCACGTACAGAGCAGCACGAGTTAAAGTTAGTTGATTAACGTAAGGGGTGAGTTAGTTGCAAACTTAAAGTCAAGATTGATTTAGACTCCGCATGTTGCTGTTAGATGTGATTAGTTTGTGAGCGGCCTGCTACATTTTATCTGATAATCAGTCCTTTGACTCCTTCTCATACTTCGACTTTCCACTCATTCCTACGATTGGCAAGGACCCCTTTATCAAGGGGTGATTGTGTATTAAAATAAATAAATAATTTTTTTTTTTTAATTAATAAAAAAAAAATTTAAAAAAAAAAAAAAAAAAACTTCGGCCGCGACGGGTCAGACCAGAACCGTGCGATGATCCTACCCTCATGTTACTGACTGGTCACTGAGTCACGAGAAGGAGTCTGACTCACCTGCGTTCAGGCTGATAGCGTTCTTCTTCTTGGTGAAGTCGGAGGCATTGAGCTTCCTACTCCCCTTCTCTCCCTCCCTCTTCTTCCTTCTTGTTTTCCCTCCTCTCTTATTGCCCTCCTCCTCTCTGTTCTTGCTACTCTTGCTCCTGTCTCTCTGACTCTCCTCACCTACACCCCTAGCTAGAGCTAGCGTGCGGGTTGCTTCCTTTCTCAGTTGGCAATCCTTAGGGATGTGTCCATCTTGAGGACAGTCAGATAGTTTGCAAGTGGCAATACAGATTTTAATCTGGTGGTCTCCCATACAGTTGAAACACTCTACACTACCCTTGGTGCTCTGTCTGTTTCCTTGGGAACCCACTAGGTTAACATTGATGGAGTCAGTACGAGTACCTGATCCGGAGACATAGAGCTTTTTTATCTTAGTCTTAGAGACAGCACTGGTAGGTCTAGTGCTGTGACCATACAAAGATAGTTATGATTCGTTCCCCAAAACGGTTGCTTACTGGCAATCAGTGTAAAGGCTTGATAGTAAAGCAGAATTGGGTATCGTGTTTCGATTTATAGTTTCACTATCGCCTCGACGAGGTGACACCTGGCGGACGACTGACTAGCGAACAGGGTAAACATGTAGAATATATATCGACTTGGATTTACATATTATAAAAAATCAAGCCACTAGGGAATACACATTCTGGACTGGCGAGCTACAAAATCTAAGCAAGTTCCACACGCAAATCTCTTCAAAATCTCCTCCCGAAAGGTGCCAAAACCTCTGTGCGCACGCATATAGCGCTTCACATTCTGAAAAAGTAACTCAGGGGGCATGAGTTCCTGCCAATAGGCAGGCACACGTACATATGTCACTACCACAACAGCAAACAACATATTTTGCAAATCAGCTACCTCTGCTGCCCCGTGAATTTTCGCATAATCCACCACGAGAATATCACACTCCCGCAAATAGTTACTGTGACATGCATCAACAAACTCCTCAAAATAATATATTGCATTATTTGAACCCTCCCTGATAGACAACAATGTCCCCCCGCCCCCCTCTCGAATGTGTTAGGCTAGTCATGGATGTAACGCTAAAGTACGTCCTAGCTGCCTCTGACATGTGCCTAGACCTAGTCACTCTCTCCCCCCGCTAGGCACGGCAATACTGCAAACGACTACAATCTGCAAAACAAACATGTATGCGACCTCTATGCAAACAAATTGACATACAAACCATAATTTTCGAAATGATACTCATCCAAGTACTTCAATGAAGAGCCGCACCCAAAACACAAAGTCCATGGCATACAGTAAATTATTCACAGTGTACTTATCGTGATTAGTGACAGATGCCTTTTTGAGTGTCTAGCGACAAACATTGAGAGAGAGAGAGAGAGAGAGAAAAGAAAAAGACTAAGAAGAGAGGATAAGAAGAAAGGAAAAAAAAAAGAAAGAAAAAGGAAAAAAATGGAAGAAAAAAAAAGAGAAGCGAAAAGAAAATTTTCTTTTTTTTTCTTTTCTGCTCTTTCCCATTAAACATTGCTTTTTTCGTCTCTTTCTCATTAAACCTTGCTAAAAAAGAAAAAAAAAAAAAAAGTAATCATAAACACTAGGGGGGAAGGATCCGGGCGACTAAAATCTTCGGGCATTCAGACCATTATATTGCCAGCTTCTTACCTGCGATATATCGATCTTCTACTATTTGAGCCTTCGCATGTTTCATCCTTTCCTCATATGTCTCCTCCTGCTCTTTGCTTGTTTGCCTCATCTGTTTGTTTTCTTTACTATTGCTTTTGTTTTGATTTAGCCTATATTTTACCTCAGTTTGCTCTCCTTTCTTCTTTGTCTCATTTGTCATTGAGTTTACTACAAGTTCAACACACTAATGATTAAAATTCTAAGTGGTGAAAAAAAAAAGAAAGAAAGAAAGAAAGAAAGAAAGAAAGAAAGAAAAAGGTAGGTGGGAGGGGGATATCGTTTCACAGCGCTTGTAGACATACGAAAATAAACAATAGGCAAAACAACAAACACGCAAATGAACAAAGCAAAGCAAAGCAAAAATAACAAATTACGAAGTCAACGACTTGCTCGTCCGTGAGCGCTGGTTCTGTAGCAAACCATATATATATAATCTATTACTACCGTCACAGTGCAAGACAAAAAAACCTGTACGCCACATGTAAAAACTACCCAATCCAGGGTGCTGTACATGCGCCCACCATGGCGATCTCGTCATAGGAGAAAAAAAAAAAAAAAAAAAAAAAAAAAAAAAAAAAAAAAAAAAAAAACATACTCGCTATGGATAGAAGGGTAGCCAACCCCTACATTACTTCTCGGAGAATGTGAGGGTAAAGGTATATATTTTGAGTTTATGTTTTCTCATGTTTCACAAAATATTATTAGATGGCGTAACATATATAGGACCGGCAGTAACTTACATATTAATTTATTTTGTTCCAGGGGGGGTGTTGGAACTATAATCTTAATTATTAATAATAGTTAAGGACCGGCAGTATCAGAGTAACAGTGTCGGTAGAGTCTCATCATATTACTTACGATCCGGCCAGTCATGTTACGCGGCGTGTTCTGTTGGCGCCTTTTCTTATTAAAGTTGTAGTTCTGCTCTGAGAGTGTGCTGAATAGCTATCATAGATTATTAATATTATTGTAATAATAGTGGGCTCTAACATGTACCTCTGCTCCGATCAGAAAGTACCACTGAGACCCGCCGATAATTTTTTTTTTTTTTTATACCCCCGGGCCTTACGGGAAACGCTTCAAAATTTTATTTTTGTATTATGTTCATAGATGCGGATACTTGTCATATATACATATGTATTATCATACGAACATTATAATACATATTTATGTTATATATTGCTTCTCAAGTTTTGATGTCATCACTATAACTATGTATTTGTATATGACTCGGATCTACACTGTATGTATGAGTCCGAGGGTATTACATATTACTTTTACTCATTTGTGAGGTCAATGAGGGAGAGTAGGGAGTTAATCCTCTTCTCGTTGGATAGGCCCGACTATACCACATGCCCACTGCCTTGTATGTATTCTAGCTGATGCATACTCGCTGTGGATAGGAGGGTAGCCAACCCCGACCGTCATTACTTTTCGGAAAGTTTGTGTTTTCTTATGTTTCACAAACGGATGCCCGGCTTTGAATAGTATTAGATGGCGACGGTAACTCACTGTATGATATTAGGACCAGCAGTAACCGCTTAAATATTAATTTAGTATACTTTATTCCAGGGGGGGTGTTGGAACTACTGATAATCTTAATGAATAGTTAAGGACCGGCCGTATCGGAGTAAGCCCGGGTGTCGGTAGAGCCATTATTTATGATCCTGCCAGTCAAGTTACGTGACATGTTCTGTTGGCGCCTTTTCTTATTAAAGCTGTAGTACTGCTGATAGAGTGTAGTTGCTACTAGAGTCATAGATTATTATATTAATAATAGTATTCTAACATCAAGTATTGTATATATTAAATGACACACGGCGGAGTGATCACAAAATCATCTCAAGCATCAGTCTAACTTGCGTTGCAGGCTTGGTCCACATACGTGTGGTGGCCTTAGTCTTGTTCTTGAAGTATATACCGGTAGTCCTTATTATCTACGATAGCATCATCACTGTCTACTGTAAGGCCTCCCAACTACGTATTATACTCTTCAGGTAGTTAGTAGTAGCTCAGCAACTTCTTCCCAAGCTAAACTAAAGTCCCCGGGCACGGTTCAATGGGCAATTTTATTAATAATAGTATTTAGTCATACCGGCCCACCCCAAGGACAATGACCTATATTTACCTATATCACTCTAAGTGTAACGGTGAATTTAAAGCTAAGGCGGTTTGGGGGTTGTGGCGCTTAGTGACGTGTCATTATTAAAATCTCTAAGTAAAAGTAAAGTACGAACCCTCTCGTCTAGTGGGTTATGAGCCTTGGCAGCGCTTAGTGACTCTGGCACTGCAAGCAAAGAAAGAGGAGACCATCGCCGACCGGGAGGCGACTGTCGTCAAGAGGGTTGGTGCCATTCCAAAATTGGAACATAGAAAGGGAAGCTAAGCTCTCACACTGAGACCCTGTGGCTCAGTTTTGAACGCATTGTACCTGTCCTCGCTTCTGGTTGGGTGAGTCACCGACGTCGGAGCTGCAAAGAGGCAAGCAAGAGGCACATCAGACACTGTCAACTGGTCTGCTACAAAAAGGAACCTAAAGAACAGTAAGCCCTCATGAGTTTCAGTACTCTTAGAGGCACAGGAAAAACTGGACAAAAAGAAATGACGGTAAAAGGACAGTATGATGGGAGAACCCCATTCAAACCTTTCAGAGGGAGATAGTTTTGGCCTTGGGAGCCAAAGGACCCAAAAAGGGGGCACTCAAGACCCCAGAAGAACACCTTAGGTTAGTCCATGAGAGTAATGTGAGTGCGTTGCATAGGAAAGGAAAGAAAGTCCCCAATTACATGTGGAGGTGGGGAGAGAGAGCAGGGAAACAGCAAGCAAGAGGGAGAGGAAAGATAGGGTTGAGAGAGGAGGAAGAGGAAGCTGAGTTAGACTCAGAGTCAGGGTCAGACAAGGAAAACCTTAAAGCTTATTTTACTGAGACCGAAAGGCAGCCTACTTTAGGGGGAGATAGTGGTAAGAGTGAGCAAAAGGGCTCATCAAACGTCCATGCATTCATCGCATTTATCTTATCTTGCACATCCTCCTCACTCACCTTACCAAACCTTTTGGTCAGTCTGGCCCACACAGTGTGCAAGTTCTGATCAAAGTCTGGTGAGATGTCTCTCACCAAATCTGCCACACTCCTCTTGGCTTTACCTACTAGCTTATCAAACACAAACGAAAAAGCTTCCTCTCTCTGTCTTTTCATCTCATGCTCCAAACTCTCCTCATATGCTACTATCATTCTATCTTCCTTCTCTTTTTCCTCTACTTGCTCCTTGCTCTTCGTCTTGATTGTTGTCGTTGCTGGTGTGGAATGAATAAGTAGGTGAAAGCTGACTACTCACCCTCCCCCTCTCCTCCACCTCTTCTCCTGGGTGTGATTATGCTCCGCAGTTTGATTAGATGAAGAGCTAAAGGCAGTAGGCCATAAAACACCCACAAGAACAATGGAACTGTAATCACTAATGCCTTACAAAACCCTGAGTATGCATCAGAGGGGGTGAGAAAGGATTGGGGCGGATGGATGAGCACGCTGACGATGAATAAGAAGCAGCATGCATGGTCTTTTGAGGAATGGTGGGAGGAGTTGGAAGAAAAAGCATTGGAAATAGACCGAAATAAAGAAAGAGAGAAGAAGATGAAGAAAGAAAAAGCACACGCAGGAAAAGATGCCAACAAAAGAGAGGAAGGGCAGAGAGGTGTGTGTTTTTGGTTTCACAAAGAGAGTGGATGCAAGTGGGGGGACGAGTGTCGTATTGCTCATACAGAGGGGTCAGTCACTATGCGTAGTGTGCCTGGGGTGTGCTACATGTTTGAACAGTCAGGCAGCTGTGATAGATCTAACTGTAGGTTTAAACACACCACCACTGATAAGAAAGGGGGAGGGAAAGGAACAGGAACGAGAAAGAAGACGTGGAAGAAAGGAGAGAAATGTTTCAACTGTAACATGGAGGGGCATGTGTTTTCCGCATGTGAGAAGGAGTGCAGGATGTGTGGGGGTGATCATAGACTGCATGAATGTGAAGATGAAGAAGCTTAGGCGAGAGAAGAGCCAGGTGAGAAGGAAGAACCGAGAGAGAAGGAAAAGAGAGGAAAAGGGGAACATGGAAAGTTAAATAGGGGGAGTGAGTCAGACACTTCTGACGGGGGAGTGAGTCAGACACTTTTGACACAGACTCAGTGAGGAAGGTAAGAAGGTGAAAGCATTAACCCTTATCCTGTCTTGGAACACATTTGTGTCTCTGAATCACATTTGTGTCCCAGGCTTTTAATATCGATAAAATTATTATTTCTGAAAGGAAAATAATATACCACGCTGTATTTTAATAATTCAAGAGATACTGAAGAGATCTGTGAAGATCTAGACGTAATATCTCACCGGGAAGTGACTTAAATGTTTGAGTGAAAATAGGTCACCAACCAATTTTTTCCCACTTTTGGACCATTTTTTTTGTGGCATTTGGCCCTTTTTTTTCCCGAGCATCATAATGTCTGCACACCCTTTGCTTCTCAAGACCCGTGTGCGTGTTCCAGTCAGGGAATTTGGGCCTGACTACGCCAAACAGAAGTGGCCAGATGACTGGAAGGAAAAGCACATATGTGGAACTGTGCACAGAGTTTTCGGTCGTACAAAAGATAAGTTTTGGGTCGAGTGGGACGATGAAGATGAGGAAGATTCGCCGATGATTGCCTCTGATATTATCAAGTACCAAGTCCAGGGGGCTGCGGATTCGAAGCAGGCATCATCTGGGGATGACAAAGTGGCAGAGCAACCACTGGCACCCCAGCTATCTGATGAGTACTATCCCTTTTCTTGGCTCAGTCGGTTTTTGTCTGACATGGTTTCAGTTTTGGCCTTGTGTGTAGGATGGAGGGCTTGATACCAAGCGACCCTGAAGACATCGATTACAAGTACCCTCTGCTTCTTGTTCCATGTTTTTGTTTTATGTTTCCAATGTTGTTTTTGCTAATCCAAGTTTGGTGATGTGTGTTGTTCTTTTTTTGGTGTCTGTGCACATTACCATGCTTGGCTTAGTGATGGATTGCTTATCTGTGTCCTTTGCAGCCCAAACAATGACCAGTCACTAACAGAGAGTGATCAGGAAGGAGGAGAAGAATTAAATCCTGCAGGTGAACAAAAATTCGAGGTAGGAGCAGACGCAGGTTTTATCAGTGACGACGATGTATTGGGCGACACGTCATCAGATGAAGAAGAGGAAGGGGAGCTGAACCCCCGCGATCTGGAACTCGACGGCTTGCCTGCTAGTGAGTTTAAGGACGAAAAGGAATGGAAAGAGGGCATGGCACCTCCTCGTGCGATACCTGCTTTCGAAGGGGGGTCAGGCCCACAAATTCCAGTCCGTGCGCCCTCTAGCCTAAGCATGTTAGATATTTTTGTTTTTGCTCCTTCCAACTGACTTTTGGCAGACTGTAGTCCAAAATACAAACAAATACGCAGCTTATAAGCGCCAGCACAATGTGTTGGCAGCCAGTCTTGCTTTCCGACGATACTTGTGTTTGTGGCCATACTTTTGTATATGGGAGTGATGGGTTGTCTGCAGAGGTTGATTATTGGGCAGGCATTCATTCAAACATCTGGCAGTTTCCAGACCTCTCGGGGGTCATGCCCATGAAGAGGTTTCACGATATCAAACGTTATTTCCATATCTCGGACCCCAATGTGGCAGCTCCCCGAGGGGACCCTGCCTATGACAAATTGTCCCAAGTGCGAACGCTTTTGACGCTGATGAACGAGAGCTTCAAAAAGCTCTGGAATCTGGGACAATGGTTCAGCATCGACGAAGGAATGATTCCCTTCAAAGGGAGGAGCCATTTGAGACAGTATTTGCCAGCCAAACCAATCAAGTGGGGATTCAAGCTTTTTGCGCTATGTTGCTCCATTACAGGTTACTTTTATACTGTCTTGGTTTATGAAGGAGAGGGCACGGTTGCTGATGAAAGTGGCCACGGTATGACATATTCAGTCATTATGAAGTTGCTGGACATAGCTGGCATAGACAACACTGGACGGATCATGGCTTGTGATCGTTTTATACAGGTTTACAACTTTTTTTTGACTGTGTCCGTAAGCGGGGAATCCATTGCGTTGGGACAGTATTGAAGACCAGATTGAGGGAAGCCAAGGATTTACTGCAAGGGGTAAGTAACGCAAGTGCTAGAGGGACGATGAAAATGGTCACCTGGTCCATGCATGGTGTGAACTTACATGTAGTAGCATGGAAAGACACTAAAGTAGTTTTGTTTTTGTCTTCTATTTTGAGAGGGGCTACAACCACTGTTTCCAGACGGTTACAGGGTGGTGATGGGGCGACCACCGATGTGCCCTGCTTTAAAATAGCGAAGGTATATACCCAGCAAATGGGGGGAGTTGATCTTGGTGACCAACTCCGCTTGAGGTGGGGAGTAGAGAGGGCTTTGCGTTTCAATAAGCCATGGCTGAAATTATTTTCGGTGCTACTGGACATTGTTGTAACAAATGCATGTCTCATATTCAAGCACTACCGCCCGGAGGAATCGCGTAAATCTATGCTGAAACATCTCGTGGAAGAAATGCTAGGCCATGCGGGAGTGTTGGGAGGTTCTAGAGCTCTTGCGCGCGAAGCAAGGCTCAATTGTACTGGTCATCTTCTGTGTATGACATACGAACGCACTGAAGAAAACGAGGAGAAAAGAGGCAAGGACCTGTTCGTTGTGTTGCGTGTATGTTGAATGGTGTCAAAAAGCGTACCAGTGCTTACTGCTCTAATTGTCGTTATTTCTTTTGTCGTGTGGGGCCATGTTTTGTATGGCATACACGCAACAAATTTGTAGCACCTCAACGAGCTAAGATGATGACACTTGTATCTTGATTAAAATGAGTTTTGACGTTCTCAGTACACGGTTTTTTTTAATAATTCGCTTCAATACGATAGAATTTATTAATACAAGCAAATACACCTTCGTTGCGTCACGTTTGTGTTCCAAAATCACGTTTGGAATTAAGAATCACATTGTGTTTTTAAATCACATTTGTGACCTGACAGGATAAGGGTTAAAAAGGATGACGAGATTTTTGACAGGGCGAGACAGAGCAGGCATGGCAAAGGAGAAGGCCCACATGGGCAAAGTGAAGGTAGTACAAGAGAGAGAAGTCTGTCGTCAATGTGAGGGGCGAGTGTCAGGTGAGCAGCAATGTTTTGTATGAACGCATGACATGGAAAGTGAGAATGTGTTGTTGCGAGAGGCAGCTTATGATCTGTTGAGAAGGCGATTTTGCGGGCTGAATACAGATCAGGAAAGAGAGACTCAGAGAGAGAGAGAGAGAGAGAGAGAGAGAGAGAGAAAGAAACCCCAAGGAACGGGGAGCAAAACAAAGTTAGCACACTCAAACCGTTAGTTGGAAAGAAGAAGAAAGAGAAGGAGAAGCGCTCCAAGCGCAGAAATAAGAAGAAGAAAGGAAAGGTAGTCACGAAGAAGGTGGGCCCAGTAGAAGGGCCAAGGCATGTTATGCCGTCCCGGGGGGCCAGGGAACCCGTAGGTTCAGCAGACAACGACCAACACAACCCCCGGGGGGCGGACAGCGACATCGACAGCGACAGCAATTCATGCTCTGGCTCGGAGCGAAGATAGGTGGGGCGCGCAGCGCACATATGATTCCACGACACGGGCGGCGGACTCAAGTGGCGGCACATGGGCTATGATGGGGAACCAGGGAGTTAAAGTTTCAAGTGATCAAGGGAGCCGGGGGGAGCACGCGCCGGATGGGCGGATCCACAACTGTAACCTTTTGGACGCTCTATAATAAGTCAGGTTTTGAGCCCGACCACAAAGTCGTTGGGAAAAATGAAGATCCGGGTAGGGAAACTAGCCTGTTAACCGGAGGCTCCCGGATCCCAGTTGTCTATCACAATTTTACTGAGACTTCACTGAGATTCAAAAGAACCAAAAAGGAAACCAACCTCCCCAAATTGGTAATATATGAACATAAAGGTAATTTGCCACCAGTACCAGAAAATATGGTAATACAGGAATAATTACTAACTATTAAGTACATAGGAGAGTGAAGCTACCGTGATTATACGGTTATGCTGTAGTGGACTAGGATCTAATTAACTTTCCCAATGCTCCCCCTTAATTAGGGCCGAGGACATCTCAGCAAAGACGCAGCCCGACGCATGAGGAGAATAAAGAGCAAAACTATCCCCATCCCAAGTGCAACACTACCCAACACACAAGTCTCACCCTGTACTCAGATGAACAAAATTACTACTTAATAACAGCGAAAATTTTGTTAGGTCTGACCAGAAGAAACGCATTCAAGCCATATATATCAGAAATCACATACTCTCCTGAAACGCCCCTGGCGATACTAGGCTGTCCGGATACATCAACTAAGCATATCAGACAATCAAAGTCAAATATGATCCAAATACATCAACGTACCAATTGAATGAACAACAAACATTGCAGAACCTAACTTTGCTTCAAACGACAAACACAAAATGTACGACAAAGCATTAACAATTACCAGATGTATATGCACGTAGTTACTATCCACTTGCTTAACCTTAAGCCAAGCACCAAGCAACAGATAAAGTAAGTTAATTACGTACAACATCACCGCACTGATGTAACCCAACAGGTAAAAGAAAAACAATGACGCCATGCATATGAATGTAAATATGATCACCCACAATAGGTATCTCCCCCTAACTCCGTATCCACTATGTCAAAGAAAGAAAATGAACTGAGCAATACAAAATAAAAGTAATCAAAGGGAAATCGCCGTCCACAATGAATTTGACGCGTGACCCGCCCCGGAGGGCGACCCACCGTCCAGCTTTACAGGGAACTCCCCCTGCCCCGCCGCCCGGCTCCATGATTCAACGCTCATGATCACTTCCAAAACTTAGCGTCCAAAAAGCTCGCCACCGCGCCGCCATCTGCCCAGTGCGGCGCCTTTCCGCGTAGCGACATTAGATTAACAGCGAAGCTCCACCGCCCTTCCGCGTCTACCCGGCGCGACACACTGCTAAGTCATAACTACCAACTCCTGGCCCATATCGGCCACCACTACCTACCAACATACGCCTTTGCCTCGGCCAACTGATCCAGAACATCCGACCGACGAGCAACACCATCAAAACCATGGGCTCATCTGAAATCATGATGCCCTCCCCCTCTGCTGACACTCCAAATGGAAACATAAGCAACCACCCCCTGATGGAGGGAGAAGAAAGACGTCCGTCGCGCTCCGACCATCACCAAGCAGAAAAAGGTTCCACATCCCCGGACGAATGGCCTCCCCCACCAAAACGACTGCAAAAGACTGCAAATCTCCAACTGCACAATTGCAGAGACACTCAACAACCGTAAGCAAATTACGTCCAGAGCAGGGTCCACACCGAGCACCAAGTCAAATATCGTAAAAAGGACCAACCACCAAAGATCGGATCTAACTAGCTGCAATGCCGTAACCCGCTCCACGCTGCCACACAAGCCTTCCCCCCGGGCACACTGATCCGGTCAACCTGCCGCAGCCCGACAGCCAACTGTCCGTGTCCTTCATCCCTCCTTCCTGAAGGAGGGAAAACAACCGCCGCCGAAAGCGACTCCAACCATTGCACTGTGGATCCTGCCACCAACAGCTCTGAACCAAAAAAACGTCGTAAACACGACCGTCCACCAATGCCCCACAACCGGGGCCACCACCGCCTGTTGAAAACGACCCAGATGGAAACCACCGCAGACGAACCAAAACAAAGTAGCGGTGTCTGGCGCCATCCTCCCCCACGCTCGCTGCGGAGCTCCCACGGTTCTGAGGCTCACACCACAACGTGCACATCAGGTGCAACATGTGTCTCGCCTAGAACTGCAAACTGAAGAGCGAACTCCATCACCCGACAGCAAAGACAAAGAACAAGTAGGAGGGGAGGCGGCCTGATTTGGGGTCTGTCATGAAGACAGACCCACCGTTGAACCTTGCCATCGTCGCCGCTGCTCCGCGCCGTAGCCACGAAGCCGACAACTCCACCGAAATAACCACTAAAGAGAATGATACTGAAGCATTTCAATCCGCCCACCGATGGGCTCAAAGTCCACGCGCTAACCAAAAATAAATTGTCTGCCAAGCCAATATGGCAAATATGTCCGAAACCAACAAGCGCGCCACAAGAGTAGCCCCGACCAGGAGCTGAAAGTCACTATGTGCACAAATGATTGCGCAAGACCAGTCCAAACCACGCCGACGAGCGTGCACACTAACCAAAAGTCCACTCTCGGCCCTAGTCCAACCATCCGGGCCGAAACCAAAGCCATCACTGAAATAAACCAAACCTTCGGCATAGGCGAACTGCCCCGCCGAACGCAGTTGCCACCTGAGCACCATTCCGAAACAAAACGGGCGCTACAGTCCATCCGGCGACTTGCAAAAAAAACCCACCAGCTCTGTCGCTCCATGCCAAAAACAAAGAAGACTGTCATGCCAAACAAAGCTAACACATGCAGCCACCCTGAAGGCTGCACACTGCCTCTGAGAAGTAAGAGGGAGTCTCAGAGAAAGGGAAAAGCTGCCAAAAAAGGCATCCACGTGAAAAGCCGACCTGACAGCCACCGAAGTCCGAACTGGTAAAAAGTTCGAAACTGAAACAAAACTGTCATCACTGGTGCTCGACAACCCCCCCCCCCCCCCCCCCCCGCCAAAGACGACGAAGCCCTCCAAGTCCCACGACTACTGGGCTGTGTCCCCTTCCTCCCCAAAGAAGAAAGTCCAAATGTCAAAGATGAACTGGCTTCATCCTTTCCGATTACACATCAAACCGCGAGAAATGCCCCACTACTGGGCTGTGTCCCCCTTCCTACCCAAAAGGTTCAACGTCATGTGTCTGTTCTTAACTTACTCCTATGCTACCTATGTGTTGGTACGGAGAGGGAGCGATAGGGTACCAAACCTACCGCTCCTCCCCCACATGGCAAACAAAGAGTGAACTACACCAAGCTCAGGTCCGCTTTCCACAAAGCGAATCAGCCAACAAAGAAGGGTATGGGGGAAGAAGGAAAGGGACGAGAAGAAAGAAAAGAAAACGAGGCCCCAACGCCTCACCAACCGACGGCAGACGTTGCTCCTGCCGACACCAAGGTTGCTCCTCCCCTTCACGCGAAGCTCAGGTCCGGCCCATGCGGTACCACCGACTCTCGCCAGACCATCAGAAGAAAGTGCTCGCACATCACAGTCACAACAATCAATAATTAAAGAAAACAAAATTCCATGTCATCTTCCAACCCAAGAAGTCCGAGAAAGAGGGGAGGAAGAAAAAGAAAGAAAGACTGACGGCATTGGGATCTGTCCGGAGAGACAGACCCACCGATGGTGCAGCGCCATGAGCTCACCAGCTCCTTGCCCAAACGCTGCCGACGCGAAGACCCAAAGCCCCAAAAACGTCGAAGAAAACAAAACCGAAGACAAGTCTCACACCGAAGCCAAGGAAAGGGGGAAAAAGGTCTCAAAGTGAACTCCACAACGAGAAAGCATAGACAGCCGTAACAGCAAAGAATGTGCCATCAACTAATATCAAGACCAAGAGACTCAAAAGAGCATAACAGAATAGAAAATTAGCTCACCATCCACCATGATGCTAAGTATATGTCTGTGTGTGTCAGTGTCTCAACAAACACTCCCCCCACCTCAGCAAAAGCTTGAGACTGAATGCACACAGAGTGGGAGGGAAAGGGAACAACTCGCTGACACCACACACAAACGCTAGGCCACACACATGGCAATCAACGTCACAACAGCTGCATGAGCACTGCTCAAGACATGAAAAATGTCCCGTAAAACACGGTGAAAATGGCTTATGTTTTCCAGCCATGACTTTTCTGCCTATGTCTATCTCAATGTGCTCTCACTCTCTCTCTCTCTCTCTCTCATCGTCACAAAATGATATGGAGTGGGCTCTGGGCTACCACATGTGCCCCTGGCCTCTTGACTAAAATCTTAATGCCCCTTGGCTCTTTACACACGCAATACACTAACATACCAGATAACTAAAACGTGTGTATGGTTGGACCATAAATATAAGGTCTCTTGTACTTGTCCCTCGACTCTTACAACCACATAGAAAACTAAACATCGCACCTAAAGAGCAACCTAAACTGGCACGCAACTAGACAAGAAACAAAAGGAGAAATATGTCTGTCAAATCAGTCCCACAACGCGTGCAATAAAGTCAATGGGTGGGTGATCAAAATGAGCGTGGAGAAGAGAAGCTGCGGCAAACACCTCCAGCCGGCCCTCGCACTACTCTCCAACTGTCCTGCCTCAAAACTGTGAAAAGAAAGCCCATGTCAACCAGCACACCACACCCCCACAATACGTCTAGGAGCAAAAACTATGCTCCACACAAGTCTGAGAAGTATGCATAAACAAAAGTCAAATATATGTCCCAGTGCTATCTTACACCTGCTGCTGCACTTCACACCTATGCCCGTAAGGCAACCACCAACCATATTGCATACTGAACATAAAGGGTGAGGGAAAGAGGTAGCACTACCCCCCCCCCCCCTACTAAAGGAAAAGTGTCTGGGTTCTCCGTATCTAGCTCAACAGCCTCAGGTGCCTCCCCATCCCTAAAGGAAAAGTGTCCGGGTTTGCCATATCTAGCTCAACAGCCTCAGGTGCTTCCCCGTGTCAAAGTCTTCCAAACTCATGCTCTCGTCAGAGCAAACAAACTTGGGGGTAACTAAAGTTAATCCCTCCAACACATTACATGTGTGGAACATAATTCCCACACACCCTACTTCGCGATCTTGTAGGCTTGGCCCCCGTTTTCGGGCACTACTCTGGTCGGTGTTACACAAACTAAAAGGGGTAGCTAGCCCCTACCCAACCATAGACCTTCAGCCCCCGAGACGGTGCACTCAGTACAGGCTTCTCCAAAGATCTATGCCCTCTAGTCTAACCATGTACCGTGCCGAGTACTGATTCAACCCTAGAAGGTCTTCAACTAATTGCTACAGCACCGCGCAGACAATAGTCCTGTTCATGTCTTGTCCTGTTCCCGTTCTTCCACCCACGTCTCATATATACCGCCCTACCAAACCAGTCTCCCCCTTTAGAATATAAAACGTGAAAGGCTCCTAGATACGCACGGAGGAACACCACGAGGGACAGCAACGACGTAAGGACGAAGACGAGGCAAAAGCAGCTCCAACCGCAGACTCCAAGTCCAGCCAAAAGCCACACCTTCCGATTTCCACTCCAGCTGCAGGTCTGCAAAGCAAAGCAGAGCACACACTCCGCAGCAAACCGAACCGATCTTGCTGCCAACTTGCCTTCTCTTTGTTAGAGACACAGACCGATGCGCAGTGGCCCTTCTGGCAGACGCCAGGTCTCACTTTCGAAGCCACGTCACCGTGCCGCTGCAGATCTCATTTCCCTATTGGACGCACTAACAAGGCTCATAACCCGTTGGGGAAAATGAAGGTCCGGGTAGGGAAACTAGCCTGTTAACCGGAGGCTCCGGGATTACTGCTATAGGTACCACTATAACACAGTTATCTTTTTATATAAAATAAGGCTATTTTCATATAAATTCGTCTTACTATTAATTTCAATAAAAATATACATAATTTCATCCAAATTCAATACAAGCATTCTTAATCAATAAATAGTCCATATATGAATTTCTCTCAAACTCTAAAAAAAAGATAACTCATCTATCTTTTGCCAAATCAACACGAAGAGACATCAAAACCCGTCTCTTGGTTTTTACTGCTGTGCTAGACTTAGTTATCTTTTTTTGAAAAAATGAAAGTCCTCTCCTGTTGCGAGTTTGATTAATTAATTTTTTTTCATAAAATTTTTTACCACTCTATATAGAGCAATGACCGCCCTCACCAGATTATGTGAGAAGTTTGAGAAACTCTCTATTGAAAATAAAAAAGAAACATTTTCTATTACCGATGTTAAAAAGATAATTACTGACGAAATCCAAATGATTGAAAATGCATGGGCAGGCAAGCCAAAGGATACTTTTCCATTTGGTAAATATAAAGGTAAGAAAATTCAAGATGTTGCTACCATTGACAAACCATATCTTGAATGAGTTATGAAACAGCCGTGGTTTGATAAATTTACTGACATTAAAAGTGAAGTAAAAAAATACTTACAATAAAAATTAATATTTATATTATATACAAAATTATGTCGGACCTTAACACCAAACAAGACTACTTGAATGAAATTGAAAAATGGAACCTTGGCGGTGAAATAAAAAAGCCGACAATTAAATGGACTAAGCCTGACATTGTATCTTTCTATGAGCAATACAAGCCGAGGGACAACAATGTGAAAGTAGTTATTCCATTGGAGACCATAACGGACAAAGAAGAGAGCACTCCTTTTAAGGCGAGTGATTTAAAAGAGACAGGTATCACAGAATTAAAGGCTAATGTAGGAGAAGAGATAGCGTCGGCTACATCCGTAGGTGATAAAGAGACTGCTATAGAATGTACAGAAGAAGGTTGTATATTAAGGAACGCGATCGATGTTATTCGTGTTGTAAAAGAAAGATACAACAAAAATAAAGTAAAGTAATACAAATGAAATTGTTCTTTTTTTGCTTCAATGATCCTCTATAAAGTTAGCAATAACATTAATATTACTATTTCCACCTGCCGACACAGCCTTTTGTGTGAATGTCAAAACATCGTTCGGTGTTAATTGAATATCGCAGGTTCTTAGATTAATTTGTTGAGTTGAGGCAGCATTAACATAAATCTTAAAAATTGTTGTTCCGTTTGCGATAGCGGTTGCTTTTGTGTCTGTATCTACAATTGAAGTTTTGGCATCAACATCAGCAAAACCAGCCCCCGTCAGTGTTCCGTTCAATACCATTCTGACAACATTAGCCTTAGTATCTTCATTAGTAATAATTATCAACGAAGGAAAGAAATTTGAATTGTTGGTTAGGCTATTATTGAATAGTGCTTTATTCCTGATACTTAAAATGGGGCTTTCAGTTATATTACCTGCTTCACTACCTTCCGCCGTATTTGTAATACTTGTATTAATAGTGTTGGTGCCTTCAACAAACAAACTACAACTGGCGGTCTTTAGTCTTTGTATTCCAACTCCCGCATTATTATGAACCATTCGTGCTACACGTCGTATTCCGCAGACTGACACCTGTGTTGGCATTCGCATACTTAATCGTATGGACTAATTGAAATTCACCTGTCTTTGGATTTTCAATAGAAAACTTAATAGCACCAAAGCCTAAGTATTGAAATTGAATTTGAAATACATTTCCCTTTGTCCAGTCTAATACAAGCATATCTCCTGTTCCGTCGCACGGATCATCCCAGTATGCTTGATAAAATGCGTTTGGGATTCCTGCTATACAATGTAGAATAATCATTCCTTCATCTCTAGTTTTGTAAAAGTAGAAACCATTAGATAAATCGTTATCTCCGATACCTATCCACGAATAATAATCTTCGGTTTCGTCTGTTGTCCATAAAGCAGTGAAGCGGGCTACAACACCCATACCAGTGCGATATTTTATTTTTCTTTTGGTTACCATACTAGCATCAGCGGTAGCATTAGCAGTCGTTTTTAATTCCGCCATATTATTCAGAAATGAAACACTCGCATTTGTCTGAGTTAATGTCCATATTCGTGTATTAATGGTATATGGAAAGATTTCCTGTAATACAGGTGTTAAGGAACTGGTTAGGGTTTCACCAAAAGCAGTCTTCATATGATTAGTTTCAATGTGCCCGTCATATCCAACTTTGACATTTACAAATTTGCTGTCAGGATTTTGTGCGATTAAATTTCTTTGGTGATACATCTCTTGTATATAAACAAAAAAATATTTTTTATTTTCTTTTTAGTTTTTACGAAGTTAATAAATATCATCTACGACATAAGGATTTCAATTCCCTTAACAACAATAGTCCTCTGAAGAATAGCATAAGTATAATAATTCAATTGGACTGCTCCCTCCGCACTCCATTCATACCGCCGTTCGGTATCCAAGGACAGACCAGCCACTTCATAACCCTCTTCTTCTCGCTTGTCATAAAGTGGGCGGTTGTGATCCCAGAAATCAACGTGGAACCAGTTATATTTATACACATTAGAGTTCAAAATAGCAGAACCCTTTACCTTTTCCTTCAAAAGCATATAATCCTCATCGCGGGAGCAAGTGATATCAAACTGCTGAATTCTATTACTATCCAAAGTAGTGTAATAAGAAGTAATCTTAGCCTGTGCTCGGTTATCGCAATCAAATGCGGTGTTTGAAGTTTCGGTATTATTAAACCCGCTAGTGTAAATTCGGCGAATTCTCTCACCCTGCGAGCGGTTCATCTTCAAAACAAATGACTGAGTTCCCGCCGCGAGATTAGTTTTCCAAGAGATAGGGTATTCAGTCTTAAACGAAAATCCTTCACCCGCAATCTTTTGTTGAACACCCAAGATAACATTCGGGTCGGTTTCAACAGCGAGAAATAAGTTAAGGTTGCTAACCTCTGCGGGTGCTGCGGTGGCGGTCGCTCCTGCTGCAACACTAAGGGCATCAGTTCCATAAAATACTGTTTTCTGTGTTCCCTCCCACACAATCCTCAAATCAAGAATTTCATTAAAACCAATAGTCTTATCAATTTCAAAAATGGTTCCGAAAAGCATACCGAGAGGAATAGACACATTGATAACGGGAGTTTCGGTGTTATCGGCTCCACCTTCAAAATACTTCGCCTCTTCATAAGAGACATTTACAACAGATGCAACACCAGTTCCGTTAGCGATGAGCAAATCATTATTACGACGAGCATTGACGGATGGCGGAGAAATTGCTCCTGCGATAGCATTACCAAAACGATTTAATGTTGCCTGAAGATGAGCATCGGTATCAATACTACCCGCTACAGTCGCAGCACTTGCTTGTTGGCCAGCATACACGTTAGCATTAAAGGCGATTGTAGCACGATTATCAACATTGCACTTTTGAAGCATAGCCCCATAACCAGACCCAGCCCCGTGGTTATCCAAAGCCATAAATCTATCATAAGAAATCTCAGGCTTCCAAATCATCTTAGTGTAATTGCCCACGTGTTGAAGATTACACAGATACTGACCGCTTCGGCTTCGTAGTTCAATCGTCTTAATCATTGGCAAGCAGTCCATAGGAATTCGGTTGTATCTTCCACCAGCACCACCCCGAGTATGTGTGTATGTAAATCGCAACACAGACCTCGCAAGGTTCAAAGGACGAGTTGGAATTTCAAAAGTTGATTCAATTCCCCCCACGGTGGTAATCGGCACAACCGCAAGACTTTCGCGGGCAGTAAGTTTGTTAAGTGAATACTTACCGCGGATAAGTTCGCTTTGGCTGTGAGTAAGTTCTCCTCCATATTGGACAGACATTTTTGTTTTGTTTTTTGAAGTAATGTAAATTAACTAATTCACAAGAATATATTTATAGAAAAAAATAATTAAATCAAAATTAAAATATCTTTACCTCGCTTTCAACAGATTGAAAAATGAATTAAATAAACTAAAATAATTAGTTTCACGATAAACCAATAAAGTCATAACGATGCCTAAACCATTAAGATTAATGGCTTGGTCGTTTTCGTCCGTCAAGTAAAATCTAAATACATTGTTTGAATTAGCGGACAATGTTTTCCCGTATTCGCTTCCAGAGCAGTCAAAAATGACTGAACCAAAAGGAATTTCGTTGGCTGTGTATATTTCTTGAAGCACATGATTATCACCTTCATTCACCAAATCCGATTGAAGATACAGAGTTTTTTCACCAGTTAGAATAATTACATTTGGCGATTTAATGAAATCATTAGCAAAGAAATATGTTGAATTTCTATCAAAACCCATAACCTCATGAATACGTGTATCACCATCAAATATAAACCGCGGTTGAATACCTCCGTTATTTGAAACACTGAATGTTAATTTACCATCCTCCGCTTCTGTGTTTGTATTGTTGCTTGAGACAACATAAGTATAGTCATTCGGGCTGTCTGCCGTCAGTATCTCAGATAGTTTATTTTTTAAGTTGTTCATTGTGTAGTTGCAATCAGGTATTGTAATTAAAGCATCATATCCGTCTTCGGATAATGTAAAAGTATTGTAAGGACTGGCTACTGAATAATAAGATTTCAGCACATAAATATGAGAATTTTGCAGTGAGTTGGATTGTCTAGTGATTTTAAGTTTATCTCGTGTGTAAAGTCGCTGTCTGTTCCCGTTATTCTATTTTTACTATTTATGTAATAGATACCAGAACTTCTTCCTCCCTTGTACTCCATGACATATTATATAAATAATATTCTATTTAAAATTCTATGTATATATATGTATAATTATGAGTTTAAGAAAGTGCTCAAGATGCCATAGTGAGATAAAGGAAGAATATTTTTCAAGAAACAGAAAGGGTGAGTTAAGAAAGTGTTGTAATAATTGTTCAAAAAAAATGAATTGTTCAGGCGGAGAATTAAAGATAATGGAGATATTGAAAGGTTTCAATATTAATTTTCAATACAACACATCATACGAAGTTAAGGTTAAACATTTATTACAATGGGATTTCATATTACAACATAACGAGAAACCAATATTTATTGAATACGATGGAATTCAACATTTTGAACCTGTTAGATTTGGTAGAATTTCTAAAGAGAAAGCAGAAAAAGCATTTGAAAAAACAAAACAATATGACCAAGTAAAAAATTCATATTGTCAAGAAAAAGGATACCATTTACTCCGTATAAAATATGACGAAGATGTAGCATCTAAATTAATTAAATGGTTTGAAGATATTGGTTTTGAATATCTTTAGATGTATGTATCAAAATGACCATATCCATTCTGTGCTTTTAATTTTTCTGCTTCGTCTTCTTTTAAGTCTGTGTAGCCACTAGCAAATTTAAATCGCACTCCTTTTGCTCGCTCTAAAAGAAACCGCATTGAGTGCCATCCACATGTGTCGCTCGTATCAGATTGTTGTTTTACTTGATTAACCTTCATAAGCAGGTATGTGCTTGGGTGGCTTTTATCAATTAGTTGTTTCATTTGTTGTTGAAAGTCTTCCGTTGGTTTTTACAGGGCTAGCGGGTCGTATATCTCTATACTTCTATCGCCATCTAAAGAGCAGTAAACGGCAATCCAATGAGACCCCGCTTGTTTGTGATTGTCCAAATTCATAATAAATCCGTATCGCTTTCTGCTTCCGGGCTTCAACTTGTAGATTTCATCACTGGCTATTGCTCCGAGATACCATCCATATTTTTTCATTATGTCGTCTATTTCATAAGTCATTAGTCCCCGCCCCTCACCCTGTTGTTCGTCTGGCGGTGGCTCTTGTTGTGATGGGACAAGCCCCTCCAAATCGCTTCGCTCATCTTGCTGTGGCTGTGGTTGCTGTGGCGTCTCCGCGACGCTCGGGGGTATTGTCGTCTCCTCTGGCTGTGTTTGCTGTTCATTTCTATATTTATTTATAAGGGCATTAACATAATCTTTTTTCTCATTGAATGAACCCATTCTTTTCGTGATAGATACTTTTTAATGTTTTTTACGGAAAACACTTTATTAATTAAATCTTCTAATCCAGTTCCTGTTTGTAATCCCAAATATTCTGCGAGTTTCTTTTTTACTTCAACCTTATTTTGTCCAACATCTATTTTATGTTCTAAAATTTTGTCTATTATCCATGATGCTCTTTGGTTCCAACCTTTAACATCGTGGCCTTCATTTTTAAGTTTTTCCCTTAGTGCTTCACCAAGAATTTTAATAGTCAGTTTTTTTTCAACATTACTATTTGACAATCCATTCTTCAACATTAATCTGTATTTAGCCTCCTCTAGTTGGTTTCCTATATTTTTATTTAATGCTTCTTGTGCTCCTAGCATTTTTTTCATATCATCTATTGTTATTTGTTGCTTTTGAAAATCTTTTATTCTTTCTGCTATACTTTGTATTTTACTAGGTTCCCAATTATCTATATCTGCTTAAGTAAAAACTCCAGAATTTATGATTAATTTTTTATAGTCTTCAAATTCTTTATTTGGCTTAACTTTTACCTCTGGCTGTGCCTGTTGTTCTTGTGGTTGTCCCTGCTGTGCAGGCATAATATATTGTTGTTGTGGGGGCATAATGGCTAATCTTTGGTTCCTTTGCTGTTCGTATTGTAAATCCTCTATGAGTTTTTGCTCCCTTCTTAGTTCTCTGTCTTTTTGTTCTTGTCGTTCCTTGATATCCTCCATGTCTTTTCGGTGTTGCCTCTTCTTTTCTTCTTCAGCATCAACTCGTGCTTTTTTCTCTTTTTGGTCTATCTCATCAATCTTTTCGTATTTTTCCTTTCTGAGTTTGTCTAAGTGGTCATTAATGGCGGTTCTAGTATTTTGCTCAATCTCTGAAAGGCTCTGGACTTTTCTTAAGTCTTCTTTCTTCGTTCTTGCCCGCTTTGCTTTTGGTCTGATTAAGTATTTCATAAAAAGTTTAACGATTTGAAGTGTGCTCATATCATTTGTTTTCTTACCGAAATCAAGATAATATTTTTTACCCTTCTGGATAATATACGGCTTCCCGCTTTTATTCCTATAAACCCGCGGGGGTCTTAATTTCTGTTTCTTTGCTTTTTTGGTTTTAGCAACCATCGTATATTTTAAACAAAAAATATTTCCGCATAATTTCTAAACAAAATATCAAAAATATCTTTAGAATTTGAGTGCTCCAAGTCCTCTCTGCTTACCATACCCCAGTCTTGATGCTACAGCGCCAACACTACCTGCGTAAGGCACCCCGACACTACTTAATGCTCCCGCAGTCCTTGAGATTAACTTATTACCGCGAAGAAATTTATCAACGGCAAAGACCGTTTTGCCAACTTTTTGCCAGTTGATTTTACCACCTGCTTGTCCCTTGCCTCCTTGCTTCTTCTTGCGACCAGTCTTCTTTTTACCTCCAGCCATGTTGGTGCTTGAGTTAATAGTTCGTTTGCCGATTGTTGGAATGACTTCAACACGAGTTGTTTTAACTACCATAAAAGATAGATGAATATATAATACAGAAAAAATAATTAATTCTAAATTTTTTTTACTTGAGACGAAAATTTGTCACCTTACGGGACAATTGCCTATTGCATGCGATAGGCTAAATTAAAATTTTTTCTTAATTCATCATCAACACTTGAGACATAAAGAAAATTAAATCTCTCCTTTGTAGCCTCGTGATACTTTTGAAGAAAATAATCAAAGTCAAAAGATAAGTCTAAATGTTTATACACGAGTTCCATTTTGTCCTGAGATTGCCCCGGAAAGATGAATAGATAATCTAACTGCTTAATGGCTTCTGGCCGTAGGTCGTTCAAATACTGGCTTGACATAATAACCTTTGATTTATAGTGTCTGTTCTTTTTAACAAATCACTTACTGACTTGTCTCTTAATCCGCTCCCTAAATCATCCAAAACAAAAACAACCTCTGGAGTTATATACTTACTTGGCCTTTCTTTTGCCTCCGCGGCGCTCTGTTTCTTTTTTTCTTCTTTTCCGAAATAAAGAAATTGTGGCTTCTCTATTTCTTCTTTGTCTTGTTTTACTTCTCCTTCGTGTTGCTCGTCATGTCTGTTCAGTTTGTCTAACTCATAATCAATGACATTAACACCATCTGATTTAAAAAAGGTATATATTGCCATCGGGTTGCCTCTGTTCTTAAAGTGCTTTACCATTGCTTTATAAATGTAGTCCTTGTGTATCGTTGAAGCAATAATGACAATACGGGTCTTTCTGTCTGTTGTCCGTTTCAGTATTTCAAAGAGTGCTGTCGTCTTCCCGCTCTTCTTTCTAGCAAGTAGAAATATGTTAGCATACGGCTCATTGAATAATTTATAACCTTTTGCTTTTTTATCTCCGTTTCCATCCTGCTTCACAGGTTTCACCTTGACATTATTGATTTTTTGCATCCTATATTCTAAGCGAGGAATTCTAGGCATACAACAATTCTTCCCGCTAAATTTCCTGTGTCAATATTTCCGCTGTCAGTTTCAAGGACTTTAAATGTATATTGTCCGTCGCTCCAGCCTACTACTCCTAAGTTGTAGCCGAGGTTTGAAATGTTTGCTGTGGTGCTGTCCGCAAATGTTCCAATAATTCCAATTCTGTCCATATAAAGAATTCTGGTTTTGGTTTCGGTCTGGTCGTTCATATAGTGGATAAACTTAACATTCATTTTGGTGGGTGTGAATGACATTTGGATATTTTTATTAAATGTTTTGCTTCCTCCAGCAAAATCATTGCTCAGAAAAATAATCTTTTGGTATTTGTGCTCCGACATTGTTTATATATTGTGTAATATATTATGTTATTAATATTATTATTTATGTGGTCTGTGTTAGGTCGGACTGCCTGCGACTTTTACTCACGGATAAGCGAAAAAAAGAATGAGAGTTGTGCTTATTGTATAAAGCAAGGGGTAGATACGGGGTTTAAGTGTGTTTTCATAAATAACGGAAATAATATGTGTCGTAGTTTTAATGAGGCTTTGCCTTTAATGTGTACGGGTGATAATAGATTGTATATGACACATACCTATGAATGCTCACTTCTTTGAAGAAGGTGATGGAAGGCAAATGCCGATAAGCAATGTTAAAATTCCGACATAAGTATTAGCGACCTCACAAGGCAAGTTCTTTTCAGATAGCCTTACGATGCAAAGGGTTATAATGGAGATAATGATACCCATTTGAAATAAGTATTTAATAAGTCGGCTGTCGGTTGGTCTGTTTTTTATACAACAACAATTCCAGTTATCTTCCAATTCGTGCTCTACTTTTTTTTCCTCATTCTTCAGTGAAATGTCTAAAACACGATTTTTTATTTCTGGAGTTAGTTCGCCATCTATTTCAATGACTGGCGGTGGTGGGTGTAATCTAGGCATTGGGAGGAAACACCACGGATCGTATTTCTGCTAGTTAGTTGGTTAAATCTTGTAATATATTAAGTAAAGTTTTATTTTCTTTTTCTAAATTAATCACTTTTTCCGCCATATGTTGAAATCCGCTTACCAATATCGGTATGAAGTCTGTATATGTTATACCTTCAAGGTAGCCATCTCCATCTTCCGCTTTCATTCCACTTTCAGATACAAATTCTGGAAAAATCTTTTTTACTTCGTCAGCAATAAATCCGTGGTTCTTTTTTTCTTTCTTTTTGTCTGCTTTCCAATAATACGAACAGCAATTTATTTTCATTAGTTTCTCGCAACAATCACCGCAGTCTAGTGTTTTAATATCTGATTTTAATCGCCTATCTGATGAGTTTGTCCAAGAACCATTCAAAGGAATATAATTATAAGCACCAGACGGTTCGCCAGTAGTAGAGTTTGAAGTAGTCCAAGCATGAAGCAAACCAGTAGAAGAAACAATTACTCCATAATTCGTATATCCTCCCGATTTAAAATATAGTTGTGGGTCATTAGTAGAACTTGGTCTTTGTCTTATTGTTAAAGAACCGGTGGATGTTGTTGGAAGAGTTAATGTTGTTGTTGATATCCCCGCATTTGTCGTTATTAATCCACTTGCTGTTAATGTTGTTGTTGATATACCCGCACTTGCTGTTAATAAGCCCGTTGTGCTACTGATGTCCATTGCGACATTAAACGATACATTATTCCCCACCGCTACTCCTGATTTATAATAGAAAAGAAGATTAGTGCCTTTCTGTATTAAAAAGTTAGATGTCGCAGAAGATGATTTCCATGCCCCTCCCGACACATAAGCATCAAAACCTAATGTAATATCATTATGAGCATAATTCCACATTTGAAAAACTGGATGGATGTCAGCCGTCGTTATTGCCTGTATATGTGGTCCCGCGGGGTCGCTCGCAGTTCCATATAACTCTAAGCCACCAGTTGCTCCTACTCCTTTCGTTGTACTGCCTATGATTATCGGTTTGCCTGATGCTGTTGTTATTTTGTCGCTCGCCGTTAATGTGGTTGTAGTCATTCCAGCAGTTGCCGTTAATGTAGTTCCCGTTATGGTTCCACCACTCGTTATATTGTTTGAGTTCATATCTAAGGCACCATAAAACCGCATACCGCCAGCATTGTTAAAACGGACAATGTCAGACGAAGCACTTTTATTATCCAAAAGTTTTGAAATATAAAGTCCCGCCCCTTTTACATCAGATGCTACATTCGTAAATACATAACCTCGTTGGTTCGCGGTTCCGCTTGTAGCGGTATTTAGAGTAAATAAGAAATACTGATAATCTCCTGATGTCTGTGAAAAGAATATATCACCTCCATTCTGGTTTAATATCCTCGCCCCATTATATGTTATATTTCCACCATTAGTGATAGTTTGATTATTAAAATCAGCATTGTTCGTTAAAGTTAGATATTTTATCGTAGTGCTAGCCCCATTAAATGTTTTGCTTCCTGTTATGGTTTGGTCTGTTGATAGTTTTACATTTTGCCCGTCCAATGTGTCCGCATACCCTTTTGTCGCTCCGTCCGTTGCTAATGTCGGAGTTCCAAGGTTGGCTATTTTACTACTATTACAATCTAGCCCCGAAGCATTTACCCAACCAACAATCGCCCCATCAATAACGAAACTTACCTTTTTCGCATTTATTTCAAAGTTATAATTTACGCCCGTGCCCATATCAAGGCATCCGATAGATCCTATATTGGCTGTGGAGTTAAAAACAACGAATGTTCCTTTTGTTGTCGCATTTGTTGAATTTCCTGTTATTTCAAGACCACTGCTATATGTCTTAATTCCTGCTATGGTTTGGTTTCCTGTTAGTTTCACATTTTGCCAGTCTTTTGTATCCACATAACTTTTGTTTGCTCCGTCCGTTGTTGCTGATGGTGTGGCTAAGTTTGTTATTTTGTTGTTATTCAAAGATAGTGTAGTGCCAGTTGCGGTTATAATTAAAGTATTACCCGAATATAACTCAACATACGACCCCGTTATTTGTATCGGATACCAAGTCGCTGTTGCTGTCTTTTGTGCGGCAATCATTCCTATTTTTGTATCAAAGGCTATGCCAATGCCGTCAAAAGTAGTTGGATTGGATGAACCACATACTTCTAAAGTTGATGTAAATTTTTTATTCCCTGCTATGGTTTGGTCTCCTGTTAGTTTAACCACCGAAGTATCAAGGGTGGAAACATCAACACCATCAACAAGATTAACATTTGTTATGCTTTGACTTTTCATATCAATCCCCGCACTAGCATTTATTATGTTGCTGAATATTTTGGTTCCTGCTATGGTTTGGTCTCCTGTTAGTTTAACCACAGAAGTATCAAGGGCAGAAACATCAATACCATCAACATTACCAACATTTGTAATTGCAAAACCACCCATATTTAAACTGCCCGTCATAGCCGTTGTGCCGTCCTTTGCTAATTTTGTATCGGTGTATGCTTTTGTTGAAGCATCACCATCACAGAATGGCGCTGGAAGCCCGCTAATTGCTGTCGTGCTGTTAAAATTAAAAACATTGCCCGTTAATGTTATCCCACCCCCTGTTGTTGGAGCAAAAAGTATGGACGAGCCGACAAAAGATAATGGATAGCCCGTTGCTCCACCTGCCTCCGACGAATAGATAGAGCCCATATTATTGTTATAATTAAAGAATAATTTGCCTGTGTTTAATGGATTTGTATCTTTTACACCCAAATAAGTAGTAAATATTTTATTCCCTGTTATGGTTTGGTCTCCCGTTAGTTTAACCACCGAAGTATCAAGAGCCGAAACATCAACACCATCAACATTACCGACATTTGAAATAGCAAATCCTCCCATATTTAATCCGCCCGTCATGTTTGCTGTTCCGTCCAATCTAAGAAAAGGAGAGTTTGTGTTTCTCCATTGCCCCGTGCTATAAATGAGCAGTTGATTATCGGCGGGTGTGCCCGTTATTGTAACATCGCTGTGTGTATTAATTGAGCCGTCCGCTGACACTTTATCATTATTGTCTTCATGCTCTGATATCCAAGTATCAACATCTTTGGTATTTAGTAAATTAACTCCCGTTATGTTCAAATTACCGCCCATACTAATATTGCCGAATTCATCCACATTTATCGGAAATGTTTTATTTACCCAGTTTATTGAATTATATGTTAGATAACTATTCATTGCTATTGGCGCGGTTATAACCACATCTGAAAGTGTATCAATTGAACCAAGGGCTGTATTCTTCCATTTGCCTTCTACATCGTTGTAAGTTAAGTATTGCCCGCTCGCTTGTGCAAATATGTTTGTGTCTATCAAATTATATAAACTGGTTTGGTGCGGATTACTTGTATTGCTTCTGTGTTGAGTTGAGGCTTTGACTTCGTCGTTGTCCCTCACTCGTTGCTCTGTATAGTATAGATTTTTTCCTTCTTTTATGTCTGTAGTTGATTTGGTAGATAATCTTGTGTCACATCGTAAATCAGTATAGTAGAGGTTCAAAGGGTTTTCATCTTCTGGCACTCTGTCTGTATTCAGACCGACTATGTTTGTGTTGGTAAGGTCTAAGTTAAGTATGTTTAGACTATCAACCGCCAACTCATTAAGGCCAAGTAATGATTTATATTGGGACATTATATAATTAAATATTTTAATTTTTTTTTGTTAAATTATACTAACAAAAAAATATAACTATCTAGTGTAGTATCAATCATCTGTAATCAATGCCGTCAAAGGAAGCATCAAAGGAAAACTGGAAGAAAGCAGTTCAAGCAAATAGAGAAAATGCTGAACGGCGAAAGGACGAATGGGCTCGTGAAAGGCTTCGTAAAAAAGGAGAATTAAAAGAAGCATCAGTGGAAGAACTTATTGAGACTGATGCTGAAGTTAGTGTTGCGAAAGAGATACTTAAAAATCCTGAGATTGAAGATGAATCAAGCGAAAGCGATAGCGAAATTGATATGTCTGAGGTTATTGCAAATCATATGCTTAGAAATTTTAAAAAGAATGCCAAAAAGCCCAAGAAGAAAAACACAAAGAAATCACCACAACCAAAGAAGCCAGAGAATGACAGCGAAGAAGAAGAAGAAAGTGAGAGTGAAGAAAGCGAAGATTATGAAACAACTGGCGGAAAACAACGAGGCGGTAAAAAACGAAGCGAAAAAATATCAGTTAATGTATATAACAATACACCAAAGAATAAAGAAAAAAGTAAGGAAGCAGATAAGATTTTTCTAAAGTTCTAATGGACCACAAACACACCACTAGCAATATTAATGCACAGGATAAGGATACACAACTAGAAGATACTCCGCGAGGCGATCCAACAGAGGAAGAAAAGACCAAAACTGCCCAAGAATTATTTCGTCAGACTAAACCGAGGACTAGAGGAACAACAATATGGGCTGATAAGGTATTAGATATGGTTAATATTGATTTAATGGATATGAGTAAGGTTGCTACAAAAAATAAAAATTATAATTTTGCCCTTATTTGGATTGATATTCATAGTCGCTATGCTTACGCAATACCTATAAAGAATAAATTTTCTACCACAGTTTTAGATGCACTCAAGAAATTACCAAAGCCAAAAGCATACATATCAGACAATGGCGGTGAGTTTAAAGGTGCAGTTGGTGAGTGGATGAGAAATAATGGAATTGAACAATTTATGGTTGAAGTAGGTGATCATAATTCGTTAGGTATTGTTGATAGATTTGTTAGAACACTTAGAGAAAGATTACATGTATTATGGGCTTTTAATCGTAATTTTGATTGGATAAGTTATATTGAAGATGTTGTTTATTATTATAACAAGAAAGAACATTCAGCGATTAAGGCGGCGCCAATTGATGTATTTAAAGGATATGATATTAGCCAACAACATAGATATGTTGATAAATATTTATTTGGTTTCAAAGAAGGAGACAGAGTTAGAAAGTTGAACAAGAAACACATTTTAGAAAAGGGAGGAAAGACATGGAGCAAGCAAATCTACACTGTCAAAGCCCGTAAGGGATACCGGATTGTATTAACAAATGATGATGTTGTACCACCACGTCATTTATTAAAGACTGACGCTACCGACGATCCGGAAGAGACAGATGTTAATAAAGAACTAAAGCAACTAACTAAAGAAAAGCAAACAAAGCATTTACTTAAAAGAGAGGAGATAGACTCCGCCAACATTAGAACTTCTTCCAGATTAAGGAAGAAAAAAGAAATAATGGATTTGTAGTATTATTATTTCTTTGAGTGATAGTCCGCAAACTTGGAATACACAGGGACCTTTGTGTGTATGTAGTACCCCTTCACCGCAGGCCAAGAATGAAACACTCTGATAACATTCTTTGAATCGATTGTGACAAAATAAACTTTAGCCTCTCCGGGACTCTTCATGAATTTCGCCTCGACTCTGTTATTCCCCGGCTTAGAGAAAACAATATCTGGTTTCTTGTTATCAGCAACGAACTCTACGAAGCACTTACTTTCTTCGCGGTACTTTAGTGGAGACACCACTTGGGCTTCGTATAGTTGTATCGCACTAAGAGCACTCGAAACATCCTCCTCTTCGTCTTCATGGAGTGGACGTTTCTCGTCTGGAGTGGTAGGCTCAGGGGTTGGCTCTGGGGTTGGCTCTGCGGTTGGCTCTGCGGTTGGCTTCTTCTTAGGAGGCATGGTGCCTGCCACACACCAAAAAGCACAAAAAAACATGTGTGGGCAGTGCCTTGAAGCCGTTTTTTTTTTTCGACAATTTTGTAAAATAAATAATTTCGTAGCCTAGTAATAAGTGTGCTTTTATGTTGTAGTGAAATGTGTGTCATGTTCATTGATGAGAAGTGAGCGGGTAGGCAGACAGCACAGATCACACAACCTACCTTACTCCTTCAATATGCAATTTATACTTTACAATAACTTCCTCAAATGTTTTTCCACCACCAATCAAATTTCTTGCGTAATTTTCCTCTTGACGGGACATTGGAAATTTATTTTTTTCTAACCATCTTTCAAAAAATGCTATTTCTTTTTTGGTCTCTTTTTCCTTTCTAATTCTCTGCCTTTTAACTTTCCTTGCATTTTCTAATTGCTTTCTTTCCTCTTGTATTTCATTGTCTCTTTGTTCGACAGCTTCGAGTCTTCGTTCTACCTCGTCAAGTTCAAGTTTAATTTGTCTTATCTTTTTTGACAAGTTTTTTTTCTTTGTCTCCAAGGCTATTTTGTCGGAAATAATTTTGTTCTTTCTTTTGTCTGAATAATATTCAAACCAATTATTTTCTTCTCTTTCAACATCATCATCGCTTGAAATTTCATTTTGATAGTCATCTTCAGCCTCATCATCAACGTAATCACTCATCTCGTCAAGGCGAACTGCTACAAAGTAGGCCAAAAGTGCGAAAACGAAAAGTATGATTTTTTGTTTTCGCATTCTCTGATAAAAAACATGTGATAACATTGCGCTTTGACTGAGGAGAAAACCGAAACCAAAGCAAGCACCGACACAAAAAAGTGTTTTTTATGCTCCTTCTCGTGGCATGGTGATGGGTGGTGTAATTAGTATGTTGGTGGTGTTGTCCGTCGTTGTCGTCGGTTCAACTCCCACTGCTTACTCTTAAACCACTCCTTGCCAGATGCCTTTTTTTCTTTTTTTCTCTTTTTGTAAATTCCTTTTTTTCTTTTTTTTTGCTTAGTATCCGTATGGTAATGTCGTGATCTGGTTTTCTTTTAGAGGTTGAATTACTCTTTTAGTGTAAGTAAATGAAAATATCTTTTGTAAATGCTCTGACGTAATTGTTTTTGTCTTTTTGTTTCTTGTTATTTTGTTGTTGGTGTGTATGATTACATTTCCGGCCTCTGCTACATTCTTTGCTATACACTTTTCTCCTTTTGTTTCTAGTAGGTCTTCTAATTCTTCGTATGCCTTTTTAGATAGTTCAGTGTCTTGTACTTTCAATCCATTGCTTATGATACTAAACATATTAACCAAGTTCAATTTTTTACAAGTCTCGTAATTCATTGAAAATCCTTTTAATTTCATTTTGGTTGTTCCATCATTTAGTATGTAGCCGTATGATTTAGGTCCTGCTCCAATAAATGTGGTTATCTTTCTGCTTACCTTCGTCTTTTTGTCTATCAATTCGTTTGTCCATTGTCCCAATAAATCACCAGTCGGTATTGTTGTCTGTCCTTCTTTCTCATCTACGGAATAAATTACGCTGTCTGTGTCGTGATATAACACTCTATTACCTAATCTGTCCATCATATCATACAATCTCATTTGCGCATGTGCTGTTGTAAATAGTGCTACACAGATATTTGTATTGTAGGGGTCAGATACTTTTTCAGGGTGTAGGTTGTAAGATAGTTCTAGGCATTCTTTGTTTATCATATTGATAGATACTTCATTTATCTTCTTGTCATTTAGTATTTTGAATAGTTCGGCTTCACTCCTTATGATTTTTGTTTGTGTCTTGTTGTTTTGTTGTCCAAATTTTCCCCATAGTGAGTTAAGACATAGTTTCGCTACAGCCCTTCTTCCTTCATTCTTTTCAATCTTGCTTTTGTCCAATTTGATTTTCATTTTTTCTTCATAGTCCTTAATGTAATTGTCTTTGTCTTCTTCTGTAATGACATTTGATGGATAGCCACTTGATTCCTGTTTCACTCTTAGAAAGGTCTTAACGTATTCTTTGAATAGTTCTGTTGTCTGTTCATTCCAATGCCATAATTCATAAGTTTTAATAAGTCTGTAGCCTTTTTGGATTGCTTTGTAAATAAGTGGTGTTGCCCATGTGCCTGTAAGTGTTCTCTCTTCGTCTGTGTGTTGGCATTTGTCCTGTAATCCTTCCTTGCCACATTTATTACATAGATAATACATCATCTTTCCTCTATCTTGACATGGTAGAACAGGATGAATTAGTCCTCTAGGCGGAAGTATTTTTATTTTTGCTACACCAAATGCTGTTTTATTATTCAACATATCATGTGCCTCTTTTCCTCTTATTGTTTGGTGATGTTTCACAGGATAGGGGTCATAGTACATAACCGTCGGATAGAGAGAGCACACATCTATATACTTTGCATACTGATATTCACTCATAGATTTCCAGTATAGAGATAGAGCATTTGTCCTTCCACCAAACATCGCATGTCGTGGATTGATTGCTTCTTGCTCAATTAATGTCTCTTCTATTTCTCCTTTGAATTCTTCCTTTGTTCGTATCCTGTTCCATTGACACCCCCATATTGTTATTAATTGACTAACTTCCGGATGTTGCTTGATTAAAGTTTCGCGTAGTTTAGTTTCTTTGTATAGTTGTCCAAATGTTTTATTCACAGACCTTTCTCTGTTTAGTTCATTTCCATTGAAACACTCAGGACACCCATGCCAATAACAACCATGGAACTCATATGCCGTTTTTGTCTTTTCGTCATATCCGTCTAAGTAGGCTTTCACACCTTTGGGTAAGTTTAGTATTTTTTCTTTACCATTTAGACCATGTTGAATTTTAGCATTGTCCTTTTTTTCTCTGTATGCTAACCACTCCACACACATACGACTTGTTTTTGCTTTGTCTGTTCTGTTTGTCGGTATAACTGCTATGCTGTCCTCAGGCATGTAGTTTGCTTTGAATAGTGCCATACATGTAGAGGCAATAGTTGTGTATTGAAATGGATCAATTCCGAACTCCATAAATTGTTCCCTAAACTCAATACACCCCCGTCTTAGTATATCTACATCACTATGACAATATTCAATCATTTCTTTATTGAAATCAAATACTTTGTCTTTTTGCTCCCCATACCATTTTATGAAATCATCTCTTTTATTCTTTGAGAATGAGTTATATCCGTAATCGTCCATGTCTGGTATTTTGCCTATGTATGTTTGATTGTCTGTTTTATTAAAGAAGTGAGGAAAGTATCCTTTTTTCAATTCAGTAAGTCCAAATGTGTCAGGAAAGTCAGATAGAGGCATAGTTAGAAATGATAAACTATCTATAAATCTAATCTGTTCTTTCCCATTACCAATAGACATCATCATTATTTTACCACCTTCATATATCACAAATGGAGTTATGCCTTTTTCAATCAACCATTTCAATACAAATTGACAATCATATCCCCGTGCATTATGTGCTATGAATGTATAACCCTTATGTTTTACACCCAATGCCCACTCACAAAATTGTTCAATGTTTTTATGTATGATTGGTGTGCTGTCGTCGAAATATTGACTTTCAGAATGATTGATAATATGTGTTCCTGTCTCTTGATTTGCTTCAAAATCAAAGAATACATATTTGGTTGATGGTTCATGTATCACTTTTTTCTTTAACTCACATTGGTGTGATAGAGGTTGTAGTTCTTTGCAGTTCCTACATTTTTCATATCCACATTTGTGTTCTCCTTTGTAAGTCTTAGCACAAGTGATACATTTTTTCTTTGTGTCGCATAACTTATTTTGTTTATGATTATTGAAACATTCATCATTCGGAAACTTTCTATTACACTCATTGCACATTTTCCATTTTGAAATATTGTCATATCCTTTACATCCATCGGTTAGACATATATTACATTTGAATTCACATGCCTCTAATGGAAACTTTTTCACTTTTTGAGACATTGATTTACTTAATTTAATAGTATATACCGATTGCCCCACAGGTAGTTTGTGTTCAGTGTCAATCCTTATTAGTTTATAGCCATTGAACTCAATTACTTGTGGTTCAACATATTTTCTTTCCCTTTGTTTTCGCTCAGGTTCAGAATAAAACCTTTCAGGGTCAGATAGTGCTCCCCTTGTCGTTGTTATGTCATAAAACCTAGTTCCGTTCGGCTTTTTAACATATAACTTGTTTTGCCTTATCTGATATGTTATTTTTGCTTCCGCCAACTTGTCCAAGTTCCATGTGTGTCCGCCATAGTCGATGGTGTTCGCCATATATTTATTTGAATACATTTTTTCCAAAAAATATTTTTATTTTATATATAAAAAAATATATATATATAAAATATTATCTTATCTTTAATATGAAATTCAATTTTTTTTCAGGTCTCAATTTTCACCGACAATATTCTGGAGTCTAATAAGGTCAGCCTTGGTTTTTTCTCTTTTCTCTTTTGATTTTCTCAGTATGTCTGCCTTGTTTTTTTTTGATAATATTCTTTTGCTCTCATAAGTGCTTTCTCTTTATTTCTTCTTTGATACTCTCTCATACGTTCAGCGTGTTTTGCCCTTGCCTCCTCCGCAGTATATGTTGGATGTCTACCCATTTATATATAATATATTTTTTATTATATTTAAATGGAAATTATTTTTGTTTTAAAACATAAATTTGGTGCTTCAATGAAGCCTCATGAGCCTTAATTGTTGCAGGTAAAGAAGATACCATTTTGCCGCACCCACATTCATATTTTTCGTTTTGTTTCTTTTGTGCCCATACTTTATTATATTCTTTCTTTTTTGTTTTTTGTTCTTCATTCCACAATTCCCTTTTTGGTTTGATATAAGTATCGTAGTATTCTTGTGCTTGTTGTTGTGCTTGTTCTTTCGTCCTCTTACCATTAATACAAAAGTTCTTTACATTTTGTTTTCCTTCCTCCGTCCATTTCACACACACCCTCGGTCGATTGATATTGTTCATAACATACACTCCTCCCTTTGAATAATACTTTGCCATTTTGTTATATATAAGGGTTATATAGTCTTTAATATATAATTCAATATAGCACACTTTTTTATAAACTCGCAACAGGAGAGGACTTTCATTTTTCAAAAAAAGATAACTAAGTCTAGCACAGCAGTAAAAACCAAGAGACGGGTTTTGATGTCTCTTCGTGTTGATTTGGCAAAAGATAGATGAGTTATCTTTTTTTTAGAGTTTGAGAGAAATTCATATATGGACTATTTATTGATTAAGAATGCTTGTATTGAATTTGGATGAAATTATGTATATTTTTATTGAAATTAATAGTAATACGAATTTATATGAAAATAGCCTTATTTTATATAAAAAGATAACTGTGTTATAGTGGTATCTATAGTAGTGGGATTCCAGTTGCCTACCACCATTTTACTGAGACTTCACTGAGATTCCAAAAAGGAAACCAACCTCCCCAAATTGGTAATATATGAACATAAATGCAATTTGCCACCAGTACCAGAAAATATGTTAATACAGGAATAATTACTAAGTATTAAGTACATAGGAGAGTGAAGCTACCGTGATTATACTGCTATGCTGTAGTGGACTAGGATTTAATTAACTTTCCCAATGAAAGTTAGTATAGAGTCAGTGATCAATTGTTCGTGCCCTGCGCCGTGCATCGCTCATTACTCTTTTTGTCTAAGCTTGCAGCGTGGCATGGACATAAGCTATACGGCATAGACTTCAAAAATGCTTATCTAAATGCACGAATGCATGATCCTGTTTATGCTTATGCACCGATGTGATAGACAGTGAAGAGCATGAAGGCATGATATATTGGAGAGTAGATGCCAAGCTCTGTATGGCGCGCCGCAAGCTGGTAGGAGAGGATATGAGATTTTAGCCCCTAAGTTAGAGGAATTAGGATTCAGGTTACTAGACTCTGATTTATGTATGTTCGTTGAAAAAGATAAGCAGATAAGAGATGCTATCATTGGTATTTTCCATGTAGATGATCTTATTTTCTCAGCTCCTAACGAACAATCGTATGACCGTTTCGCTAGTAAACTAGAAAGGTTTTATCCTCTTAAGCGTTTGGGAGTGGCCAAGGAGTTTAAAGGGATAGAGATAGTTCAGGAAGGGGGACGCATTTTATTGCATCAGAATAAGTATCAGAAAAAGATTTTAAAGGATGTAGGATATGCCGATGTCAGACCAGTTAGTACTCCTTGTGCAGAACATGAGCCCGAACCCATGGCAGAGACAAGCCACTTAGAAAACATTCAATTCCTAGTTTGGTATGTAAACTTTTGTTCTAACTAAGATGACACGTCCAGATGCAGATCAAGCACTCCATGCAGCTAGCGTGATGCAAACAGTAAATCCAGGACTTGCTTATGCTTTACTGGGTAGAATATTCAGATATCTGAAAGTTCGTATCGCGGTATTGCATTTCACGGGCCTAAATCGTCGCAAAAAGGAAGGACGTACCCGAATATTACTTTGTGGCCAGATGCTGCATATAAGGTCTGTAAGAAAACCGGAAAGTCACGTACAGGTTATGTAGTGCTTTTGGGTGGAGACCCGGTAGCTTGGTTATCGAAACGACAGACTAGAATTGCACTAAGTTCTAATGACGCGGAAATTTTTGTAGCAACAGAGTGCATACGGGAAGGATTGGCTATCATATCACGGAAGAGTTAGGTATAGCACAGAAAGGGCCGATAGATCTTTATGAAGATAATGCACAGACTATCTTAGCAGCAGAGAGGGGAATGTCAGGACCACGTACTAAACACTTACCCTTAGAACTGCATTTCATTCATCATGCACAGAGAGACAATGAGATTAAGTTTGTAAAGGTAGGAACTAAGAAACAAATTGCAGACATACTAACCAAACATGTTCCTAAATATCAATTCGAATATCTCGTTAGTAAATTTATGGTAACACTTGATCCATAATTTTACATCTCAAGTCTGCAAACTCACGCAAAATACGTAAATTTACGCAAAGCCAACTCATGTTGTTCTTCTGTGAGTTTTCTCTCTTTGAAGTGTGCAGGAAGTGTTTTGCGCAGGTAGTTGAGCTGCATCTTTTGGCGTTGTTCCCGTTGAAGTAGAAGTCGAGCGCGAGAGCGAAGAGTGTGGACTATCCACCATCGATCGTTGATCGCGGCAAGAGCGGGAGATGGACATCAGCCGACAGCAGAATTCGGCGGGAGTAGTTTTATTATGGCGGAATGGCATTATTTGCTAAGTATATGTGACTCAACGAGTCAGTAATGTAATTTAGCTACGTACGAGTTTAGCCAACTTGGAGGACCTATGAGGAAGCCTTAATCGACTTGATCGAGATGACAGGATCAAGCACAAAAGAATACCACAAGAAAAGTTAACATATTTCAAAAATAATGGTTCTTTCATAAAAACAAAAGATTTTAGCCCCCTTTCATCATTAAAAAAAAAGAAAAGTAAAAAATTTGAATTCCAAGCCGTTACAGCCGTTTCTTAACGGCTTTACTGTATTATGGCTGCTTTTTTGCTTTGCGTTTGTTTCTTTTGGTTTTGTTTGATTACTACTTGAACATTATGTTTTTTTCATCATAATTATGTTTTTTTCATAATTTTGAAAAGTATTTTTAAAAAATTTGAATTTCTAGCCGTGGTTGTTTTGTTGCTTATTTATGGTAAAAGTTGCCACTCACATGTATTTGTTATACATACACACTGACTACTTGAAGTATGCATGAAATAATATTAATACTAGCTTATTCAGCATATTTACAATGATTTTGAAGCATAAAACCGGTGCGGTAGCTTAGACTTTAAGTTGAGTGAGACAGGTTTACACAAGTCACTGCACTACTTGCCACTCACTTGTAGTCGTTATACATACTCACTGACTACTTGAAGTATACATGAAATAATATTAATACTAGCTTGTTCAGCATACTTACAATGATTTTGAAGCATAAAACCGGTGCCGTAGCTTAGATTCAAGTTGAGGGAGACAGTTATAAACAGTCACTAGTTGCCACAGTCAAGGCATACCTGTCACTCACGTTTCCTGACATGTTGTATGTAATTTTGTGTGTTCTAATCATGAAATACACTGAATTGAGTAATTAAAAAAATCTATTGAAAATGCTGAAATTTGAATTCAAAAGTTCAAATTGACGGTAGTTTGAAACTTGACTGAAATGGTGACAGTTTTTCACAGTGACTCAAGTTGTTACTCTGGTTTAACGACCGTACAGCAGCAAGTTAATTAATATTTGTTATTTAGTTTAATCTAAATTCAGATTCAAATTGAAATTTTATTTTTTAAAACTTTTTAATATTACCGTCCGGTGTTATTAATAAAATGTGTAGGCCTTGTCGCTAGTAATTAATTTCAAGGCCATGACCATAAATTTAATGATGACGTGGCGTTTGTTAGGACTGGTTTTCTTTGTACATTCCGATTCAGAATCAAATGATCTGTCACACTTCGCACGTTTGCTTAATAGTGACGGCCGCGGTAATGATGAGAATGTCGACATGAGTCAGATGAGGGAGAGACAGACCGGTCCCTTTTGCTTTTGACATTGGCTGCTGCAGTTGTAACACGTGCACAAACAGAAGCAAGTTCTTAGTAAAAGCAAGACACGTGTCGGCTGATTTACCTCGTGCTTCGGCCTTGGCAGTGTTGAGGTCCTCTTTGACTGCCTTGTATTTATTCTTCAGTGCGGCAATCTCGGCCTGTGATTCGTCAAGCTGCGCATTAGCCTCCTCCAAAAGCCCCTCAAGCTCAGTAATTTTGTTTTTGAGATTACCAAGCTGTGAAAGCAATGAAGCTTTCTCTTTACCAGCAAGTTGCAATGCTTCACTCTCTTCTTGCTCAAGAGCAGCCACCTGCTTCTTCAAATCTGTCACTTCCTAATACAGACATAGATTGTGTGTGCAAACAATAAACAAAATGAGATACCTTGCGGAGTTCTTGTTGGTTGTTTTATTGCGACCATTAGCCTAGTACATCAAATAAATAAAATGATTTGGGGAGAAAAAAAGTACCCTTGACAAGTTGTCGTAGTTCCTCACAAAAGTGCTGTATTTGTTTCAAGGTCTGCTTTCTCTGCAGACACATTTTGTACATTACGTTCCAAGGATGCTCGGTCCTTGGCAGAGGTCTTTCTCAGCTCCAACAGCTCAGCTTGAGCCTTGAGCTTGGCCTTGCGCTCGTCGTCCAGTAAGCTAAGAGAGTCGTCGACCACTCTTTTAGCTTCCTTGTCGCCCTCCATCAAAGCATGGATTTTCGCCTCGGCCTCGGATAGCTTGCCCTTTACTGACACAAGCTGCGCTTTCAATTCGACTATCTCTTGAGTTGGCTCTTTGTTCACGAAGACTTCAGTACTTGCATGCTCATCTGACTCAGTCGCGTCGGACTCTGCTCTGGATCCGGTATGCTGGTCGCTGTTTTGCATAAGCTTGGCTAACTTTTGACAAGTTGCCCTTGAAGGTCAGGGCACTTGACAGTGAATGGCACGAGCGCTTTCTGATCAAGGTTGATCATGTCTTGAAAGGCGCGTGGAATGGGAGCGTGAATCCAGTCTGAGGTTGATCGAAGTACTCTCACCACTCCGCTTTCGTTCTTGTATGCAAAGACAAAATGAATGTACCGACGTTGCTTGTCAGGGCTTGTCTTCAGGATCCTCATAACAATCTTCAAGAGCCGTGCCAGGAAACCGTAGTCTCTGCGTCCTTCAACATCTCAGCCACGGTTGCTGCTTTGGAGGTTGCACGGAGAAAATAAATCCAGTCGCCAACGTTGATGTCTTCACCATTCAAAGTGATCTTGGGCAGCCAAACCGTTCTTTCACCATCTGCTGTCCCTTCCACTAATTCACCTCCTTGCTCCGATATGTCCCACTTACGATTGTGGTGTTGGTTGGCGCCAGGACGAAAAAGATCAAGGTCGTTAGGATGTACGTAATCCACCTAAAGCCACATAAAAAATAAAAGCAATCACAGATTAGAAGGCAAAGCAGACCTTCACAGATGTGCCGCCCCCAACAGACAGTCCCAGCAATGCGCCTGCTAAACCCTTGAGCTTAGATAATGCCTGCAGTCGTGGCACTTCTTTGTCCACTTTCGCCTTGAGGTCGCAAGGAAAGTTGGGGTTAGTGAGCAAGAAGACATCTTGGTCAGTGGGGCCGCTGTTGTTCTCCGCACTTCTGGCAATGAATGCATCGTTGATGGAGTGTCCTTTTTGGTCTACACTGCGGTAGCTCTCACACAGAGATGCTTGAGATGCAGTAACCGGAACTGCTGCTTCAGGAACCGGTAATGGAGCTGCACAGAAAAGTTTCAACTGAAACAAGGGGAACCAAAGATTTTGATGAAGACCTTGGGTTGCTGCTGGTGCGCCAGCAGCTGCAGTGCTTGGCAATGCATCGCCGTTGCTATCGGCCATACTGCTCCGTTCAAACGCTTGCTCTCGACTTCTTGAGTTGTTTGACCACAGCAAACCCCAAAAACAACCAACCCTCCCCCGCGCCAAAAAAGTTATCGTCGAAGTTGCAAAACGGGTACACAGTGGCCCAAAAAAAATTTTCGCGTGGAAATTCATCGGATTTTGCGGACCCGCACGCCTCATGACCACAATGTCCACATCCGCTACCACAGCCACACTAAGTCCGTTGCTTTCCGTGTCGAAAAGCACCAAAACATACCAAAACAAAAAGTGGTAGATTGTGGCAGTTATGATGGTTGGTGTGCCTTACCTCTTGTTTCTGTTGCGCTGCATGTCTGTTTACAGTCTGTCTTGTCTTTTCTTCACGTTTTCTTGCACACCTTCTTTTTTGTTTCTTTTTTTCACGTTTTTTTTTTCCACCTTGTTGGATGTGTCAGACTTTGGATGAAACGCAAACAAAGACCTCGGCACGAGGTTCTTGCAGACCAACAGAGATACGAAGCCAGGGTCTGAGATGTTTGTTTGCTTTGCGACATTTTTTTGTATTGATTGTAGTGCTTATGTTTGTGTGTGCTTTTTGTGTGTAGGTGAGGGCACTGCTCCGTCTGATGCCAGATCAGCCCGTGGCAAGTTCTGGCTCCGCATCCTCCCTCTCAGCTGCGTCTGCCTCTTCCTCGTCATCTGCCTCGTCGGAATTCCCTTCACAGCCCTTGACCAACAGACGTTGTCTGTTTGTCTCGGACTTGAATTCCGACGAGGTGGATGGTCTGAGTATCGAGTTTGCAGAGGCAGACAAGTCCGACATTCGTTCGCCTGCCAATCCGTCTATCCAGGTGTCAGCTGTAGACAAATCCTGCAAACTTTGGGGACACAGGGGGAGAGGCCTTTTGTTCACTCCCAGCAAGAAGCTCCCTTAATGGAGCTGGCGAAAATTGGCTTGGCAGTTATGGCGAGGATGATGAATGATTGCAGTGGCATGCCTTCTCTCACCCCCACAACCGCCCCTCCTCATGTGCGCAGTTGCTTGGTGAGATAGTATTACAGGAGCTTTTTGTGTTGTCTGATATATCTGTTGCCTGGCTTAATCTGCCTAATGCTGCATCCTTACGTGCCTTTATTGGTTGCTCTTTCACTAATACGCCTGTCGATTACGATCCTGTTGCACTACAGCTTATGTTGGACACCTTGGGGTTAGTGCATTACCTCGCCAAGTTCCACCCATCGCACGATCGCCATATTAGGAGTGGGCAGCAGTTTGTGGAATACCAAACCGAGAGTAAGGTTTATGATGATTACGCGAGTTTCCCAATTTACTGGAAGCAAGTGCTACCCGTCATTTCGGCAGCTGTAACGGAGGGCAAGCCATACATGCACTTAACTAAGCAAAAATTGCGAAGAAATCAGGCCCAGCTGCAAATTTCATTCGAGGCGGGCGAGGCGGGCTTGTGGAAGTGTGAGGGTTGTAATCCGCCAAGTTTTCATATTGAGTGTGATTCCAGCAGAGGCCATATATGTGTGCGCAAAGGCATAGTAAGTTCAGGAAAACCTAAGCAACCCCCCCCCCCCCCCGAGTTCAGAGCTTTGAGATAAGTGCAAAGTTCGAAGATCAGCCCAGTCGTTTACAGCGCAATTTGTTGTTTCTGAAAGAGGATGTGGAAATTCGGGCAAAGATGGCTGAGTGGCTTGTCGGATGGGCCTTGTTGATAAGGACAAGGCTGCGGGTCAGTGGCGAAAGCGATTGTGGCTGCCCAAAACCGCCACTTGCATGCTTATCTGATGACAAAAAGAAAATGGTTCAGCTGTGCAGCATGGAGTACTGTCACCCCCCACCCCCCCCCCCCCCCGCACGCACAATCATGCACCAAGGGAGGGGCAGGGTCCGCCCCCTCCCAATTTTTAGCTACAATATCATGTCATGCTTACTTTACATTCGCATGACGTGACATTATAGCTCAGTTATGTTGGACACAGCACTGCAGCACTTTGTGAGAAAAACATTTTCTTTAAATTATGTACTAGGACCCCACCTCACAGCCGGGCTCAACAGCGTATGAGCTTAGCTGAGCTGCGTGGTTTTTGGAGCAAGCAAATCGGTCAGTTTCTGATTCGCCCCTGGTCAGCCCTTAAAAATCTTGTGCGAGCACCTACACGTTGTCTCTGGACTCGGTTGCACAGCCAGCAATGGATCGAAAACAGACACAACAAAGTCTGGGCTAAATGCTCCCATTGCCGGTCCTTCAAACAAAAAACAAATCGACTTGCTGAGTTGCAGGCAGTTGAAGGTAAAAGAGAGCTGTCGGATGAAGAAGCAGCCGAAAAGAAAAAGGTCGAAAGCGAAATTCAAAAAGCAGAACACCACTTCAACGCAAATGCAGATGTGAAAGTATTTGACGAACACTTAGAACAGGTAAGGAACGATCTTGCTGCTGTTCTTGTGCTGGCTGATTTTTCAAGAATGAGTGTGGGAGGGGGCAAAGCAAAAGATGTGCATGATTGCATCGCTGTTCTGTTGTATGGTGATGGGTTGGGTGGCATCAAAAGAAAATATGTCGATACACTTCCTCATCCTAGAGATGAAACAGTGAATAACGATTTTTTTTAATCGTAAGTGGCAGAACGATTGTCTGGAAAAGGTAATTAAGCCACTTGGAAAAAGACTAAAGTTTGGTAGTGGTCTGATGGAGGCCGGAAACATTTCAAACAAAGGTATTCTCTAGCTGAGGCTAGCCTTACTAGGGTCAAACATCCGGTTGAAACATTTTTCATGGCATTTCTGGCCATCAAATCATGGGAAAGGTCTTTGCGATTCGCACGCCGGTAAAATTGCACAAATGGTGGCCTATATGGCTTTCCATGACGACTGGTATTGGGAATCCTCTCGTGATCTCGCTTGGCTTATCCAAACCAAACTTTCTGATTCAGAGCCAATGCTTTTCAATGATGCTATCAACCGAGATGAGAAATACCATCACACAGTGAACGGTATTGATGATCTTGGTTGGTATCATCATTTCGAAGCAACTGAGACGCCAGGTAAATTAATAGTAAAAGAACTTTACACATCACGTGAGAAAGTTTTTCGATTTACTACCGATGCATAAAAAAAAAACTGTCTTGAACACTCTAGCTAGTGTCAATAGGGAACCAGAAAATTTCTGGTGGCCTCAAGAGCTCGGGCTCCCTCCGGTAGCTCCTCGGCGTCTGCCTCCATCTGTTCCCGCTCGAAGAGGCAGGCAGCGACAAGCTCGAAAACGAATTCTTAGATAGTTTTATTAAATCTTTTCGAACTTGAAAATTTTCAATTTGAATTTGAAGAATTTAAATCTGAGTTTAGATTAAACTAAATAACAAATAACAATATTAACTTACTGCTGTACGGTCGTTAAACCAGAGTAACAACTTGAGTCACTATGAAAAACTGTCACCATTTTAGTCAAGTTTCAAACTACCGTTAATTTGAATTTTTGAATTCAAATTTCAGCATTTTCAATTAGATTTTTTTTTAATTATTCAATTCAGTGTATTTCATGATTAGAACACATAAAATTATATACAACATGTCAGGAAACATGTGAGTGACAGGTAGTCACTGCCTTGACTGTGGCAACTAGTGACTGTTTTATAACTGTCTCCCTCAACTTGAATCTAAACTACCGCACCGGTTTTATGCTTCAAAATCATTGTAAATATGCTGAACAAGCTAGTATTAATATTATTTCATGCATACTTCAAGTAGTCAGTGAGTATGTATAACAAATACAAGTGAGTGGCAACTTTTACCAAAAAAGCCATAAAACAACCACTTTGTAAATAACGGTCGTAACGGCTAGAAATTCAAATTTTTTAAAAATTCTTTTCAAAATTATGAAAAAAATATAATTCTGATGAAAAAAAAATGTTCAAGTAGTAGTCAAACAAAATCAAAAGAAACAATCGCAAAGCAAAAAAGCAGCCATAATACAGTAAAACCGTTAAGAAACGGCTGTAACGGCTTGGAATTCAATTTTTTTTACTTTTCTTTTTTTAATGATGAAAGGGGGCTAAGATCTTTTGTTTGTATGAAAGAACCATTATTTTTGAAATATGTTAACTTTTCTTGTGGTATTTTCTTGTGCTTTATCCTGTCATGTCAACTTGGCACGTGACGAGGCGGCAACGGCGGACTGACAGTGTTGGTGATTTACGAGTTTTGTGACAAAAAACCGTTTCCTTACTAATTGGAATGGAGGAGGCCATTATCGCACTTGTAATAGTTATTAATCGTAGACGTATTGCCGATTGGTAATTTACAATATCGACATAGAACTAAAGGGGAGCGTTGGTAGGATAACTACGTTTTTACTTTTAGCAATTGCTTTGTGACTGGTAAGTAATTTATTCGTATAGTAGAATGACCGTGTAGTTCTAGTCAATAATTGTAATGGATGTAACGGTCCATATTGGCATTCAGGACTGGACACTGACAATTGAGTAATAATTACAGTCGTGCGGACTTTATTTCACTGGTTTCATTATTACCTTTGAGTTTGTCAGTTCTGCTATCAATATTACTCTACGTGCAGATTAAAAGTGTCGATTGGTATCGTGGCTTCTAACTGAGTCTCTCAGCAAACCGGCGTCTAAGGTATTAGGTCCGTGAGTGATCGGGTATTTACTGGGCCTAATCAACGTTTAGATGGGTTTGGAGTGTGTAGTGACTCCCGAACCGCCTGTACTATCCCCAACGATAGCTCAATGGAAGAGTAAGTCGGTAATATAACCAAGCACAGTCCTCAAAAAAGAGAATGATGTCTCGTTATATTAGCTCAGTGACGCAAAGACAAAAAGCCGCCAAAAGACCAGGATCAAATTGGCATTTCAGACGTGTCCGGCCAGACGAAATCTATAAATAAGTTTTTTACAGGATAATTCGAGGGGTGATGTCCACAGTACCCCCTCCCAGTTTTTTATGGCGGAACTTCGTTTCCGACATAATACGCTTTGAACTGATTTCTTTTTTGACTAAGATTCGTTTAGAGTTATGTATGAAGATACATCAACCCACGAATTAGCCATTATAAAACAACAATGATACTTGCCCCGGTACCAATCGTATATATACTCTACCACATTCAGTATCTATATTAAAATCTTCCTCTTTCTTCTGTCGATAAGATATTTGTGCAGTATGTCAGTACTTGTGTCCAAGTATAATGTTTTATGGTTGAGTACTAATGTAATGTCGCCATTTCCATATATATGTAATAACCGGTCGTCGATTTCCATAAATACATTTACTTTTTGTAAAGACATACCCTTGTATAATCGGTATCATTTAATATAGTGTCAGGTGATCAAGTCTGACGACTATATCCGAAGTTGGGTTGAGTGCGCCCTAACCTTGCGATATGCCGATACAAGTAGAGATCGATGGAATCCGGTCTAGCAGTTCATGTTATTAAAATATATCAGTTCTTTATTAGACTGTAGAGTCTTTAATGAGATCATCATTCTGGTACTAATGCGGGTCGTATCCAGGAAACACCATCGCTCACTCAAATAGCGATCCAGTAACGGTGCTGTTTCGTGGCCGTCTCGTCTGTCTCTGCCGAAGCAAGAGAATAGAATGCCTATTTTTTGTCAGCTGTGTCTTGTTAATCTCTAGAAGAATGAATGTTGTAGTAGCTTTAATATCTAAGTAAGGTTGTCGGGACGATATTGGATCAATGCTATGTTCGAAATCGATCAGGTCCACAATACTTCTAGAGAAAAAAAATACTTACTATAGACGCCGTTTACGCGCGCGGACTCCTTTACCTGGTGGAGGACCTCCAACCAAAGTTAAGTCTAAGGTAGACTGTTCGAGGACGTCCCAAATTTTGTGAGGGATTGCGCCTTGTGCCAAGTCAAAAGGAATGTCCAGCACCCCTCGTGGTAGTGCTTGTATGGTCCACGCGGTATGATCTTTATCTGTGGGAGATATGGTATCATCCCATGTCTCAAGTTTCTTGGCGTCTTTATATACTGGAAGGTATTGTCTTACTTTAGGATCTTCCACTGGATCCAGACTCCTCCAGAAATGTAAGACTGGTTGTATTATTTGTGCCGCAGTCGAAATTCGATTCGATCGCGTATGGCGTTTGTGAGGTACTGCCATGACTCTCATGAGATATAATCTGAGAGCGTGTCATCGGCTACGTGTTGAGCCGCAGGCCTCACCAAGTAAAAAGCGTCTTTGGCCCATGAAATATGTCCAATCACATCTCCTTCTTTCCAACTGGGGTGAACGAGAGTGTCATTGCCCGCGCGAGGGTCTTGATCTCCGTCATCGCTCCCCTCTTGATGGACTCCTTGCGAACGTGCCGTCCTTATCGCCTTTCTCGGTCGGTCGTAGATAAGGTCATTTTGCGCTCTCCTTATTTGCGCCTCCGTGAACTTTCCTTCCGGCACGTTCGACTTCACCCTTTTGCGGGTCTGAGTCCCCGCCGCACTTTTGCGGTCGGTGGCCCGCTTGTTCTCCAGCTCAGCCTCCTCCTTCTCCGCAATTGGTGCCCTGTAGGCGTCCCGTTCCGAGATATCCTCCTGACGGATTGGTGGGACCTCTTTAAAGTCAGCCTCCATCCGTTTGAGTGCTTGATCAACGGACTCATCTTCAAGTAGGAAGGGATCATACTTAATCAGCCTTCGTACATTGACTATTTGAACTTTTCCTCTGCCCCTGATTTTATAATTCAAAGGCCCCATCTGTTCCATGATCTGGTATGGTCCTTTCCAGTGGATGAACAGCTTCGAGCTGACTCCCTGAGGAACCTGAGGATGATACAGTAGTACAATATCCCCGACCTGAAATCTGACTTGATCCAGGTGTGCCTGCCTGACACCTTCAGCATCAGTCTTCCTGCGCTCCGCCTCCCTATGCGCCTGTACTATTTGCTCCGCCTCAATCTTCGCCCGAAGTCTCACCCCAAACAGCTCATCCTGATCTGCCCATGAATCTTTTGGGTGCAGCAGTGAGGCTGGGATGGCGGGCTCACGCACATATACCATTGGTATGGCGAGACGGAACCTTTTGAACCACCTAACGCTGTAGAGGGTAGGCAATTCATAGCAAAGGCAAACGAGGATGCTGCCTCCACCCATGCCTTTTGGTTCTCCTTCTTCATACAATACATCTTCAGCGCGGCCTTGAGGGGTCTATGCACCCGCTCTATCTTGCCGTTCGCTCTGGGGCTATAGGCGGTGACATATTGCCATTTCATGCCGTAATATGCAGATAGCTTGTCGATGACTTCATTATTAAAGTCAGAGCCTCGATCTGAGCATATTTTTCTCGGCACCCCAATCTGTGAGATGATCCTGTCAATCAACGCCTTGGCTGTTGTTTCGCCCGTAACGTCTTTGACTGGGACCACCCATACATAGTTGGTGGCTCTGTCTATGGCCGTTAGAATGTATCTGTAACCTTCCGTCGTGACCGGGAAAGGTCCTACATGATCAGTGTGTAAGAACTCGAACATTCCTAAGTGTAAAGGAAAAGTCCCGATCAGGCCAAAATTCGCCTTCAGTGGTGTTTTGGATGTCTTGCATGGGATGCATGCATTGACCTGTTCATCAATATTCTCCTTCATCTTCTTCCACCAGAATCGTCTCGAAATGAACATATGCGTTCTTTGTCGGCCTGGGTGCGCCAGTAGTGGGCAGTTATGAGCAGCGACAAAAATGATGTGTCTGAGTTTCTCAGGAACCCAGAGAGTCCATTTGTCTGGTTGTGATGCATAGCGCCCGTGTTGGCCTTTGTACCACAAGAGACAGTCTCTCCACCCCATCTCCTTCTGTTGCTCCTTAATCTCCTTCGTCATTTTCAGCTCGTTCGGGTTCTTGTATAGCTGTATTAGCTCTTTGAACTCCAGATCGAGAGCCTGTTGCTGTCTCCATGCAGTGGGTGAGGCTATGTGGATAGTCCCATCCTCTAGCTGCACTCCTATCCTCTCAGGGTTTTCGTCTAACTCCTCCTTGTTCTCCTGCGGGGGTTCCACATATGCTTCTTGCTTAATCTCTTCTTGTTTTATCTCCGCCTTCATATTCTCATATGCTTCATAGGACCACTCAGCATCCTCGAGGACATGTGCTGTACAACATATCCCATGATCCGGACCTTGCGGGCTATGACGTAGACCCGATCGGTTATATCGGACCCCTCTCGCCATCTGCATCGACTCGATATGATGCGTATGTGCAGTCTGGGGATAGATCCTCCATTTCTGCTGATGATACGAGAGCTGCCACTTCTGAGTGAAACTCTAGCCTGGAGAGGCTGTCAGCGACAACATTTCGCTTGCCGGGCAGATGGACCATTGTAAAATTGAAACATGACAAGAATGCCTGCCATCTCGCTAGACGGCCAGTCTGTTCATGATTTCAGCCATAGTAAATTCTGGTGATCAGTCCTTACTATAAACTGAGGTCCACCCCATAAATACTCTCTCAACCGTTTGAGGGCCCAGACCACCGCCAGTGCCTCTCTCTGTCTCGTACAATAGTTTCGCTCCGCCGAGCACAACTTTCTACTTATAAACATGATCGGGCGCAACTTTTTCTCCTCATCTTCCTGTTGTAAGACTGCGCTGATCGCGAACTTTGATGCGTCTGTGTCGACTACGAATTGCTTCGAAAAGTCGGGCATCATCAGCACGAGTCCGCCATCCTTCGGATCTTTGTAGATGAGATCTTTGAGCGTGTTGTACGCTTCTAAGGCTTCATCATCCCACTTCTCAAAATCACCGAAGTCGATCATGTGTTTCTTTTCTTTTTCCTTTCATTCTTTTTTCTTTCTTTCCTTCCTTCTTTCTTTTTTTCTTTCTTTCTTTTTTTCCATTCTTTCTTTCCTTCTTTCTTTCTTTATTTCTTTCCTTCTTTCTTTGGTCCTTCTTTCATTCCTTTTTTCATTCCTTTTTCTTTCATTCTTTCTTTCCTTTTTCTTTCCTTCCTTCTTTCATTCTTTATTACCTTACTAAATTCTTTCCTTCTTTCTTTTCTTCTTTCTTACCTAAGTTTTTTTTTTTTTTTTTTTTTTTTTTTTTTTTTTTGTATGGTGTTCTCTCTTTTGCCCGTACTTTTCTCTGTCATGTATTAGCAATGTCTCTTTTATGTCTGCTTGCTTCCTTGCTTCGTATTTTTCTTCATGCTTTCTGTGTTTCTTTCCTTCTTTCTTTCCTTACTTACTTTTCGTCTTGGCGTTCCTTCCTTTTTGCCTTGCTTTCTTCCTTTCTTCACCCTTCTTTTCTTCCGCTGTGTTGTGTGTTCTGTGTTTGATTTTGTCTTCTAGTGAGTCTGGGATCTTTAAGCTCGCTTCAGGGCAGACTATTTCCTTCAAGTTCCCTGAAGCTCGGTGGGCTGGCCGCTTTTGGTCAGTAGCCAGAAACAAAATTCATTTTGTAAAATGGAATCTCCATGCTCTCCTTATAATTCAAATCGATGAACAAAGTATCTGAACACGTCGAATGAATCATGCTTTCTGCATCATAGTAGCTGATGGTTGAGTCGCAGTTTAATTTTCTACCTTGTACCGTCCTCATGCATGCAAGATTCGGTTCAATTCTTTTCACGCCAAACAATCCTACGACCAGCTCGCCAAAATCTCCGGGTCAGCGGCCAAACTACATTTTTTCTTTTTCGCGTGATTTTTTTTCCCTGCCATTTCCACCCTTCGCCCTCCCCATGGCGGCTATTATGGTGACTGATGTGTCATCAAGAATAAGAACTGTCTTTTGCAGGCCCAAATGGGGATGCGAGGACAACGGAGGTCTTGACATTTTTGAAGCTTAGCGGGCGCATAATCTTTTGCTGGCAGGAAATTGCATATCTGGGCAGATGCCCCCTTGTGGCAAGCAAGGCTGTGACCCTCCGGTCAAGCACGCTTCTTAGAATCGTTTTTTGTTATTCTAGGCCAGAGATATATGTAGTTTGCGTATTAATGAGACATGTACATGTTCATATTTTAGGCAGAAACCAAAGTTGAATTCAACTTCAACGACCCTAAAACCAACGTATCCTGGCACAGTGTTGGCCCGTTGTAGGTAGGACATAAGTTTAGTGGACGGGTACGGACTGCCTGTCGTCATCACGCCTAACATGCCATCGAGTGCCACCTGGAAGGACTGCGTCATCACTGCTTGCGTACGCTCCCACCCCCCCGCGTATCTCTGTCGGTCGAGAGATTCTCCCGGTTGAACAGGAACTTTTGAATTCATACGTTTGTGCACACTGCTCATTTGTCTCTGATCTGTTGTGATCCTGTTTGGAACTTGGCTGATTCTAACATTGGTAGGACCTTAGCTTTGACGAATGTCCGACAAACGAAATCGATGGTGATCGCCTCTTTGCTTAGCGGGTGTGCTACTTGGTTGCGCGTGTTTTTCATGTCATTTCACTTGCATCACTCAACTCCTTTTGCTTTTTAAGGCTTGGGCGATTTGCGAGTCATCAAGGATGGTAAGCATACAAACAATCATAACATGTACACAGGCATGACAAGCCACCACATTTGCTTCTGTCAAGTTCTTTTTTGGGAGCCTTACGTGACAAAAGAAAAGCAAGCGCGAACACTTAACAGATTTGAGCACACAGAGACGAGGGGAGGCATGAACGCAAGCAAAAAAGAAAGGAAAAAAAAGGACAAGAAACGGTTGAACGTAGCAACACCCTGAAGAGCCGTCCGCATACTTCCAAGTCAGTCCACACCACAGTACGTGATACGCTAGTCATTGATCCGCTGCGCGCAAGTATGTATGTTGTATGTATTTATGTATGTATGAATGCATGCATGTATGTATGTATGTATGTATGTATGTATGTATGTATGTGTATGTATGCATGTATGCATGTATGTATGGATACAGCATCGCGGCAGTCCTCCCCGTAGTATGGGGGCGTGGGACAACAGAACTTAGAACCAGGATCCTACGTGGTTTGAAATAGATGAATGCGCGTGCGTGTTTGACGCATGCATCCTATCCTCTATGCATTCGCTCTGGAGCAGTCTTCGCATGACAAGATAGATAGATAGATAGATAGATAGATAGATAGATAGATAGATAGATAGATAGATAGATAGATAGATAGATGGATAGATAGATAGATAGATAGATAGATAGATAGATAGATAGATAGATAGATAGATAGATAGATAGGTAGGTAGGTAGGTAGGTAGGGTAGGTAGGTAGGTAGGCAGGTGGGTAGGTAGGTAGGTAGGTAGATAGATAGATAGATAGATAGATAGATAGATAGATAGATAGATAGATAGATAGATAGTGAGAGAGAAGGAGAGATAGATAGATAGATAGATAG
>WBZZ01003731.1:22500-50929 GCA_019918135.1 Paulinella micropora | reverse complement strand
TAATAGAGATAGAGAGAGAGAGAGAAGAGAGGGAGAGAGAGAAAGAGAGAGGGAGGAGAGAGAGAGAGAGAGAGAAGAGAGAAGAGAGAGAGAAGAGAGAGAGAGAGAGAGAGAGAGGTGATCTATCAATAGATAAATAGATAACTTAGATGAACAGACAGATACAGCTCACCATAGACAGATAGAGAAATTGCTTAGACCTTATGTCTGACAGCTGCAGGGAATATATATATATATATATATATATATATATATATATAATTAAGTGCTTAGAGGTTATGTCTGGCAGCTGCAGGGAAGATATATATATATATAATATATATATATATATTTATATATATATAATTAAGTGCTTGGAGCTTATGTCTGGCAGCTGCAGGGAAGATATATATATATATATATATATATATGATCATTTATGTTGGATAGACATGTCTATGTTTTATATTATAAAACAAGCATTAGAAACATAAAAAACCAACATAGGACATAACAAAAACAGACATTCAAACATATCAAAAACATATCTTCGTTTTACAAAAAATGACACATGAAGCACACTAAGAGAGATTTCAACGAAATAACAATGAAAAACACATTTTATTTCATAAAATGATATATATACTGCGTATATAATGTTTTTCATTGTTATTTCGTTGAAATCTCTCTTAGTGTGCTTCATGTGTCATTTTTTGTAAAACGAAGATATGTTTTTGATATGTTTGAATGTCTGTTTTTGTTATGTCCTATGTTGGTTTTTTATGTTTCTAATGCTTGTTTTATAATATAAAACATAGACATGTCTATCCAACATAAATGATCACACCACAAACGGGGGGGGGGGGGGGATAACACAATGAGAAACCCTAGTCATTTAATTAAAAATGATTTTAGTAAATGGGGATAAACCAATTAATGCTATCTTCGTTGGCTCCCACCTTTTTTTGAAAAGCAGAGAGAGATGAAAAAACAAGAATTTCCTCTCCCTCTCCCTCATCCCCAACCTTCAATGATGCGAGAAAGTAAGTTTTCTTTTTTGGGGCTCTCATGGTTCTGTCTATTGGAACCCAAGCGAAAAGAAAATTCTCGTTTCTTTCACTCGCCCTGCCACGTGGAGCATAATATTTGACGTCATTGTTGAAGGCGTCAAAACCATCAACCAACCCAAGGCCGACAAAGCCAGCAGACACGCGAATAAATTTCGCGTCTTTATGTTCGATGGGCGCTTTTTTTTCAACAGCATTCCAAGGCTTCCAAAAACCTACAACCACATTCATTATAGTGAAAAAAGAAACAATAGAGTTAGGACTTACCACCCCCCGCGAGGTTGATTGCGCCAACTCCCTCTGCCAATTCGTTTGGCTCTCCCATATTCTATCACACACACCAAAAGCATGTGTGATAGAAATTTCTTTGAATAAGGGTGGGGTTTGAACCCCTTGGTTTTGAAAAAAACCAATGTATGTTGATAATGTTGATTTTTAAATCAACATATTTTAGATCAACATTTTACACTAAAGTCTTTTTATTCCGAGTTGCTATCCGCACTCTCGGTTCTGAAGACTCGGTGCATATTCCTATTATGTTCTCGTTTAATGCTAACATTAATACTATCATTTACGTATTCGTTAATACCATCACTGGCGTATTTATTAAACGAAGAATTAAACGATAAATGTTCTTTTTCAATACCAACGAGAATTTTATTCATGACATTAGCGGTAAGTTGGCCACGATTATCATTTTTCCATTTATAGAAATTATCCCGTTCTTTGTTTATTTTTTTTTCCAATTTTTTTTTTCTCAAGCGAACAATTCGGTCTTCCTCTACTTCATTATTTTCAATAATTAATCGTCGCATCATCTCATTTATAGCCTCTAGTTTTACTACGTCAGGCTGTTTCTTTTCAACGAGACGAGAAATTTCTTTATCTGCTTTAGAAATTCTTTCTTCGCATACTATTTTATCTTTTTTAAGTCTGTCTATTCCTGTTTGTCGTATTTCAAATTCCTCAACCCATTCATTTTTAGTTTTATTTTCTCGTGGGATTAGAGACATGGTTTCCATGAAAACCTGTCCAGACAGAATTCCGATTTTTTGTCTGAAGCCTACAGACAGCCAGACAGCCAGACAGCGCGCTGTCTGGGTGTTGCTGGTGGTTTTCCCGAAAATAGAATTTTCTAGAATTTTCTTAAAAAAAATAGACTGGCGGTAATACTTCAAATACCTTTTTTTCAACAAATTTATTGGGTTTCATATACTGGACAAATGATTGGTAAGCACGCCTTGGAAAAAATAGTCGCCAGTTCAACTCTGGAAGATATGGCCATGTATATGAAACTCATTTTTGCCATAACATTTTTTTTGGATGAATATAAGAGCAGTGGGAGTGAAAATACCTTCTCCTATTGCTGTCCGACCTTAAGGGACTTGTCCGACCCTATTTTTTAAAGGTTGGACACTTTTTCCTCATTAAATTTCGGTATTTTATATATAATTCTTCTTCGTATTACACATTTTTTTTATTGTCCAACCTGTCCGACCTTTTATTAAAAAAAAAAAAAATTTTCCTCCTGTCCCCCTTTTTCTAATGGGGACACAAAAAAATTTCTAAAAAAAAAGGTCGACCTCGGACGTCGGACATGGATTAATACTAAAACGAATTTCTCTCTTGAGTGCTATTAAGCACACTCAGGTGTCCGACCTTGTTAAACGCGATTTACGTGCGCGGTGGGGAGATTTCTATTTAAAATAATTAAAATAATATAATTATATATATAAGACATAATGCCGAGGACACCTCAATTCACTAAGGAAGAAATCGTTCAACGGAGAAGGGAAAGGGCGAAAGCATTTTTGAAGGCTCATCCTGATAAGAATAGGGAAAATGCGAAGGCATACTATTATAAGAACCAAGAAAGGATAAAAATAATGCGAAGGAGAAATACGAAAAACAAAAAGCGAATTACTTGAATTAAGGGCTTTTCGTAATAGTATGTTAAATAATATATAATTTATTTTATATATAAAAATATATACACTATTATATAAACCATGGACACCTCTCACCGCCGATCGTATTGGACGTACGAAGACTTACAACTCCATTTGGATTACGTGAATGGAAGTTATTTTCTAAATCTAGTCAATGCCGTTTCATTTCTATCACCCGATGGAAAGTGGAACACGGCCGACTGGAAACTTATGGAAAGTATAGAAAAAGGGGAAGAACAATATTGTTGTTGCTCACACGAGATTACAAAGAATTACATTGTAAAAAACGTAAAAAACGGGAGAGAAATGGTGCTAGGCTCTGAATGTATCAAGCGGTTTAAGAACGATAAAATGAACGAAGACCTGTCATTGCTCATCCGCACCTTGACAATCCGAACATTAAATTTTGTTGTTATTGTGATAGCAATAGGGCAATTCCAAAAAAGATTGTAGAAAAATACCCGAACAGAGACAAGTATTATCACAAAGCCTGCTTAATAAATAGGTTGAAGTATTGCGAACATTGCGGACAATACAAAGGATTTATCCCCTGCGGGTGCTTGAATAAGTAAGAAAAGAAACAAGTTGTTTTTTTTTATAACGATATATAAAAAAATCTAATTCCTATTAAGGACAATGATATACATGGGTATATGGATATATAGAATAATTAATTTATTTTTATAAAAATATCCGAGCGACTATATAACATGACCGCCCAACACTGACCAATAACCAATGGCACTGGAAACAGGAAGAAGCACTGGAGGGCAAAACGGCCGAAATCCTTATCAAATGGGGCAACAAACAATTTACTACTTTACCAAACCAAGAAGACTTTTGAATTGATTGAAAAAACCCCCGAAGAACAAAAACAATTTTACGAAGTGTTGATGGATGGTAAGCCACAGCGAATGTTTGCCGATTTGGACGGCGATAACTTGAGTATCTCACGAGAGAAGATGTATGAACGATGGAACGATTTAATGGAAAATGTATTTCAACTACTTGGTATGAAATACAACCCGAAAAAGGCCAAATACTTGGATGCTTGCAAGGGTGATAAGATGTCGTGCCACTTTTCATATGACAACGGCTTCGTATTTGCTAACTGCGACACACAAAAAGAATTTTGGAAATTCGTGGAAACCATTATTGAAAAAAATTACACTGACCTCTGCTTTACCTTTGAACGGCAGGATAAAAAAATTGAACTGCGAACCATTCTTGATATCTCCGTGTATAACAAGAACCGAGCATTTCGCACCATTTACTCTCACAAAGACGGGAGCAGTCGTGTGTTGCTTCCATACTCTTATACACCAAAAACCAATACATTGAAACTATTGCAAAATGTTGAAATTGATGATTACTTAATCATGCGACCCGACGAAACCTCATATTATAGTGTTAAACTGCCCGAATATACTTCTCTGCGACGATACCAGCACATAACTATTGCCGAAGTTGAACAAATCATACTCAGTAAAGTGGCTAATGTGGATATAAAGAGCAAAAGCAACGAATGTTTGTTTTAAAAACGAAAGGAGTGAGAAAATGTATCATAAATGGCGAGGAGAACCAAAGCGACAACTGCTATGTTGTGTGGAAACGAGACGGGCTTTATTTCTACTGCCATGATACGGGTTGTGAAGGTAAAGGTGTGCGAATTCATGAATTTACTCCCGCAATTGCTCACGATATCAACACTATTGATGACTTACGGCGACTTGGCAGTGAGTGTAAGACGATTGAAAAATTCAAAGATTTTCTAGAAACCGCTTTGGCATGGATGAACAAATCATATTGTTTTGCTAACTTGGCAAAGCCAACCATAATTGAAGAATACATTGATGCTAGGGATAAAATGGTGTTTCGTTATAAAACAGAAACGGCGATGGAGGCCTTCTTCAAAAACAAAAGAATAAAGACTAATCTTTCAAAGGAAGACTGGATAGCACTAGGCAAAAACCCCGCCACATTGAATGTTGTTGATTTATACAAAATGTGGAATACTCACCCGAAACGACGAGAGGTAAATGATATTATCTTTGACCCCAAGGCATACTTTGATGACAATAAAAAAGGGTTTTACAACTTATTCAAAGGATTTGCCGTCCCCGCCGACACATTGCACGATGTAAAATCATTTACTCCAGAAGAAGAGAAAAACGAGCCATTCTTTCAACATATTTTAAACAGATGGTGCGGTGGAGACCAAAATGTCTATAAAAAGGTTTTGGATATGTTTGCCCACATTTACCAAAAGCCGTGGGAGAAATTACATTTATCTTTGGTGCTAACCAGCACAGAACGAGCAGGTAAGGGAATTATCCTTGAAATATTCAAAGATATTATTGGTGGCGAATATTACTTTCAGCCCTCCGATGTGAAAGAAGTGTTAGGCGACTTCAATGCCCAACTAGCACGGGCTATAGTCGTATATATGGACGAAATGGTGTGGGGTGGTGATAAGGAACGAGCGGGCACTATTAAGAAAATGGTATCCGAAAATACACTCACTCTCAAACAAAAATATTTACCAAATCTTACATTAGAAAATATCTTCTTCTTGGTGCTTGCTTCTAACGAAGAATGGGTTGTCCCCGCAGGAACGACGGAGCAACGATGGCTGGTATTAGAAGTATCGGACGAATTGGCACTAATGAAAGAAAACGAAAAAAGAAAAGCGATTGCGGATATTCGTGCAATTGACCGACAGCGACTGGCGAAGTTTCTTGCCGAACGAGACCTTAGCACTTTTAACGATCGCGAGACGATATTAACGGGCGGACTACGACAACAAAAAGTAAAAACATTGTCTAAAATAAGAAAGTGGTGGTTAGATTGTTTAAACGATGGCCATATTTCAAGCGGAATGCCAGAAATACAATTTGGAGATGAAGTTTCAAAAGAAGTAATGTATGACATATATAAATCAAATATTAATGACCCTCATACTTCGCAGACAAGTTTCTGGATGCAAATGAAAAAACTGATCCCCGATGCAAGGGAAACAAAGAAAACCATAGGTGGAAGGAGACCAAGATTTATACAATTACCTTCTCTGGAAGAATGCCAGAACACATGGCGAACTATTTACGGAGACCAAGAATGGCGATTTAGCACACAGGACGACGACGATGAATAAACAATAATACCAGTTGGTATTTTTTTTCTACCAATAATATAGTATGAGCACAAAGCAAAGTTATTTGGACGAGATCGCCAAATGGGAGATTGATAGCGATGTTAAGAAACCGACCATTAAATGGACGAAACCCGACATTGTATCATTTTATGAACAATACAAACCCCGCGGTGGCGACAATGTAAAAGTAGAAATGCCGTCGGCCACTACACTGGAAAACATAGTTAGCAGTATGGCAGAGGAGGAAAGCACTCCATTCAAAACTGCGGATTTAGTAGAAACAGGCATTACGGAAATTAAGGCCAACGTGGTAATGTTGATTTTGAACACAACTGGCAAAAAAAGAAACGGAAGCAAAAGAAGAGAAGAAAACACCGATTAAAGCAAAGCGGAATCCACCCGAGGGCGGGTATAGTTGCTATGAAATAATAACGGCACATTTGAAAGTATCCAAAGACCCGTTTAACTTCTTGTATATGAAAGTGGATGACCGCACCATATTACAGGAGGATATGAAGAAATGGCACGAGAGTAGATACGGACATATACCGCCAGAGCAACGCCCCACTCTTAAATATGGTAAGTTAGATTATAAGACATTTTTCCGCGATGTCTTATCTCAACACGAGGGCAAACTCACGACACTAAAGGATATGTATGACAGGTTTCATGTGTAAGAGGCAGTTAGTGCTATGTCGCGCATTACATCAATATTGAAATACGAAGGTTTGAAAGATACAGGCTCCGCAGATGCTGATTTGTAATATACTTCCAATGTTATTGGAGCATCCGCCACATATGTTACCAGAGCATCATTGGTTGTATTATTTACAATTCTTATTGTTCTGTTATTAGTGGTGTCAGACGGGTTTGGACAAGTCATCTGCCATATCAAATTCATTTGAACTCCATATCTTTGGATTAGCCACACACAATCAAAAGACTTATAATCAATGGCGGTTGTATAATTTAGCACTTCGGTATAGTAATCATATGTATTCGTGCCATCTGTGATATGAAACCAAAATTGAAAAGTGGCAATGCCAGTCGGAGCGGGTAAATTCAATGAACCACGAAATGATACATTAATGAAATAACCATATCCTAAACTTGATATCGTTTTGCTACCATATCCGCCCGTGCATAGAGTGGTAAATGTTGAACTCGTCATCCATGACCTAAGGTCTAGACCAACATAAGCATTTTGAATGTTTCTTGTTAATGTCGGGGTAGCCACGACCGCGATCGTTTTTGTGTCAATAGATTGTTGCTCTTGCGAACGGCCAAATATATTCATTTTTTTGAGACTAAATATATATCTATCTTATATTATAAGATTGAATATAAAATAATAGAATTTAAATATGAACCATTTAGGCAATCCGTGGGCATATCACTATTACGGCTCTGTGATAATAGACGAGGATTTAGAAGTTGATGGCGTATTATATGGCGACCATATTGAAGCAAACTCAGTCCAAGCAAGGACAGACGACATAACAATATCGTCAAAAAATAATAACTCTTCTTTGTTGATATCTGACAGCGGTTATGTGTCAATTAATAACGAATACGATTTGCCATTAGCGGACGGCACGGCTAATCAAATATTAAAAACGGACGGGCTCGGCAATACTTCATTTGCTACATTGACTTCAAGTTATATAAGCGACTTTGAATTGGATAAATTAACGGATGTAGTCATAACAGGCACACCCACAAATAACCAACTACTCATTTATAGCACAGGGCAATGGCGTAATACAAACTCACCTTTTCTTAGATTGGATGGCCTCACTATGATGTTTGGAAATTTAAATATGGGAGGTTTTAATGTAGTAAATGTCGGTAATGTTGATGGTATTGATGTCTCGGCACTTGATAGTGCTGTGGTTAAATTAACAGGAGACCAAACCATAGCAGGAATTAAAACATTCAGCAGTATAATAAATGCTAGTGCGGGTATTGATATGAAAAGCCAAAGTATAACAAATGTAAATTTGGTTGATGGTATTGATGTTTCGGCTCTTGATAGTTCGGTGGTAAAACTAACGGGAGACCAAACCATAGCAGGAAACAAAACATTTACTACTTATGTGGGTGTAAAAGACACAAATCCATTAAACACTGGCAAGTTATTCTTCAATTATAACAATAATATGGGTTCTATTTATTCGTCGGAGGCAGACGGAGCAACGGGTTATCCATTATCTTTTGTCGGCTCGTCCATACTTTTTGCTCCAACAACAGGGGGTGGGATAACATTAACGGGCAATGTTTTTAATTTTAACAGCACAACAGCAATCAGCGGTCTGCCCGCACCATTCTATGACGGCGATGCTTCAACAAAAGCATACACCGATACGAAACTGGCAAAGGATGGCACAACGGCTATGACGGGCAGTTTAAATATGGGTGGATTTTCAATAACAAATGTAAATTTGGTTGATGGTATTGATGTTTCTACTCTTGATACTTCTGTAGTTAAACTAACAGGAGACCAAACCATAGCAGGGAATAAAAAATTTACTTCAACAATAGAAGTGCGGGGTGCTACTGCTCCAACCGCTTTTGATGGTATCGGTATTGCCTTTGATACGGCAACAAATATAGGAGAGATTGTAGCACAAAAAATAGCAACCGCAGGCTATTATCCAATACAAATAACAGGGTCATATGTTGATTTATATGCGGGTGATAATGTAATCGCGACCGCGACTGGAACTACACTATCTTTGAACAATAGAAAAATTACAAATTTGGCCACACCAACAGCAACAACGGACGGAGCAAATAAAACGTATGTGGATACATTAGACGGGCAAAATGTGAAACTAACAGGAAACCAAACCATAGCAGGAATTAAGACATATAGCAGTGGTGTTGAAATAACGGGAAATTCAATAAATGCTACAACAAAGGGCACATTTATCGTTTTCAATTCTACCAGTAATATCGGGTCAATTGCTAGTTTGGATATGAAAACTGCAACATATTACAACTTTGAAATTTCTGCGAAAAAAATAAGTTTTATTATTGACGGAACGATAGTCGGTTGGATAAATGCTTCGGGGCTAGATTGTAATAGTAGCAAAATAGCCAACCTTGGAACTCCGACATTATCAACAGACGGAGCGACAAAAGGGTATGCGGACACATTGGACGGGCAAAATGTAAAACTATCAACAGACCAAACCATAACGGGAAGCAAAACATTTAATGGTGCGAGCACCGTGATAAAATATCTAACTTTAACAAACAATGCCGATTTTAATAATCAAACTATCACTAATGGTGGAAATATAACATATAATGGGGCGAGGATATTAAACCAAAATGGAGGAGATATATTCTTTTCACAGACATCAGGCGATTATCAGTATTTCTTATTTACTCTAAATACCGCTACAAGTGGAACCGCGAACCAAAGAGGTTATGTATTCACGAATGTAGCATCTGATGTAAAAGGGGCGGGACTTTATATTTCAAAACTTTTGGATAATAAAAGTGCTTCGTCTGACATTGTCCGTTTTAACAATGCGGGCGGTATGCGGTTTTATGGTGCCTTAGATATGAACTCAAACAACATAACAAATGGCGGAACAATAACGGGAACAACAATTACTTCAACTGCGGGTATATCAACAACAACCGCAACCGCGAGTGGATTAATAACGGCAAATGCGGGAGTATCAACAACTACGATCACAGCGAGTGGCCTACTAACAGCGACAGGAGGTTCAAGCATAGTTATACAAGGAAATACTAATGGAGGTAATACAAGAGGAATATTTCTGTGGGACACAGGTAATACAAATTATGGTATTTATATGGCTTCAAATGGAGGAGGTGCAAATACCAGAAGTCTAGCGGGAGGGTCTGCGGTTGCAGGCAATGATTTCACTTCTTTTGCCGTTAGATTTAGAGTTAGCAATGCTTCAACCGACGGATTTATATGGGAGAACTCGTCCGAACAATTGTTAATGTCATTAAACGGGGCAAACGGGACTTTATGGACGAAAGGATTAATAACGGCTAGTGCGGGTATATCAACAACAACATTAACAACAAGCGACAATATAGTAGTAGGAGCGGGTAAAAGTGTGATTATTGATAGAAGTGCTGTTGCTAATAATAAACTGGTTTTATATGATAGTGGAACACCTTCAACAACTGGATTTTATGGATTTGGTATTGCTAGTAATACATTAATTTATAATGTTAATGCTTCAACGGATAGCCACGTATTTTACTATGCTGCAACAAATGAATTATTTAGAATTAACAACACAGCAATCACCGCTTCAAAGTCAATAATTCTTCCAACAACATCAAGCGGTAATTTATTAATAAGACAAAGACCAACTTATACTAACGACCCGCTACTACATTTTAAATCAGGAGGATATACGAATTATGGAGTGCTTACATCTTCAACTGGTTTGCTCCATGCTTGGACTACTACAAATACCAACAGCGAACCGTCAGGTAGTTATAATTATATTCCGCTAAATGGTGCTTGGACAAACTCCTCGGACAGGAGGCTAAAATCGGATATTAAAACATTAGACTGCGGGGATTGTTGTGAGAAACTAATGAAGATAAATTGTTGTTCGTATTATTGGAAAGCAGACGAAAAGAAAGAACAAAAGAACCACGGATTTATTGCGGATGAAGTTAAAAAAATATTTCCAGAGTTTGTATCCGAAAGTGGAATAAAAGCAGAGGATGGAGAAGGCTACCTTGAAGGCATAACATATACAGACTTCATACCAGTATTAGTCAGTGCTTTTCAACATATTGTGGATAATCTCGGACATGTCCGAGATAGGGTAGATAATCTATCACACGTGATAGATTTGTTAGAAAAAGAAAATAAAAATCTCATGAATATACTACAAGAAATTAGAGAAAATGTCAAACAATAATACAACCAGACTTCATAGACCCCCGCCTATTATGGATATGGATGGCGAATTAACTCCAGAATTAAAGTCCCGTGTCCTTGAAGTGGAACTAAAAACAGAAGAGGAAAAAATTGAAAACGAGATAGAAAATGAATGGAATTGTTGTATGACTAATAAGAAGACTGATAGCAGATTGATTAAATATCTCTTTCAAATGACTATAATCATTGGAATAATGATCTTATGTTTAGTGAAATTAAGCGAAAAAAACCTCCCCTGCGAAACTGCGAATGTCTATGTCGGAATACTCACACTTTTGGTTGGTATAGTGCTTCCTAGCCCGAATGCTTCAAAGAAGTGAGCACTCATATAATGCAGTTTTATACCATTTATTATCTCCAGCACATATCAGGGGGATTGTATCCATAAATGAACGGCAGTCATTGTTGCCATTGTTGATATACACACAGGTAAAATTAACATTTAATCCAGATTGTATGCAGTAGATGCAGTTTTCTTTTTTGTTGTTGTAGTCTCTATTTAAAATGTAGAAATCGCAAGCCGTGCGACTTAGCACAAATGGTAATACAAACAATAATATTGATAACATATATTAACCAGCCTTTTCTTTTACTATATTGTTGTAAATCGTCTCCCGTTGCTTATCCGTCAGTGGCAGGCGGTAAAGTATATTTTCAGGTTTTCTAAAAACGGCAGGGTTTTTATTCACCAAGTTCTGAGTGATGCGGATTTGGTCAATTTCCTTCCCTAGCCTTTCCAACTCTTCAAGTTGTTGCTCGTCCTTGCTTTTTTCTTTTTTATTTTCCATGATATATAATAGCGGATATAAAAAATGCCACACGAAAAACCATTTTTCGCATACTATGGCAAAATTAAACGGGAACATAAGTTTTTGTTGAATGAAGGAGACGACACTGCATGGGCTGAAGGAATTCGTGAAGGTATCCGTAATCAGGCCTATGAGATGCTTAGAATGGATAGATTATTGGATGCTTCAACAAAGAGGGGGAATACTATGGAAGATTTAAAAGACAGGATTAGTGCCTTGGACAATAAACAAGCAATTTATGCAAATATGAATTACGACGAAATGAAAGCACACCTTCAAGACGATGGTGTTGATATGAAAGAATTTGAAAGAAAACACGGAACTGCTCCTATGAACGAACAAATGATTGAAATGCGAAAATTGGCAATGGCTACCGATAAATATGATATAATGCACATAGAAGACAATATCCAGCAAATGAAGCGAGATATAGCGCAATTGGTGAAACAAGGATACAGAGAAGAAGAACTAAAACAATTAACTGATAAGGGCTTAACATATATGAAAAACAAAGGCAACAAAGACAAAACTCGTCCAATACGAAGAGAGGATAGAAAGCAAGCGGAGCAAGATTACAAAGAATGGAAAGAAAACCGAGAAGAGTGGGAGAGAAAACACCCAGATGATGCTTCAATAGAAGCAAAGATAGGCGACGAACACAAGATGCTCGTGCCACGAATAGGTGATGACCCGCGAAGTGTAGAAAGATTTGTTAATGCTATTATTAGAAGTATTCAAGAGATAATTATGAGCCCCAGACTTAATAGATTACTTAACCTTGCTACAGGTGTTGGGCGATATGGTGTGAGAAGGCTAGCGTGGGGGCAGATATTGAGATTAATTGCCAACAATCCACAACTACGGGCGATGAATGTTGGATTACTTGGAAGAAGGAGAGCAGATGCTTTTAATACCCTTTTGCTAACACTAGCAAGAAATGAAATGCCAGAGGGTTTGCCTCCTGCTAACCCTCGTTTAATCGCAGGCGGACAGCAAAGAATAGGTGATTATGTATTAAGAGAATATGCGAACAGATTAGCCACTGGGATAATGTCTTTGGGTGTGTGGGAGTATTTTATTAAAACAGGAGTAGAGACTATGACGGTTCTCGGTCTGGGAAAAACACTCAGAGAAATATATAGAACATGGTCTGCTCAACCAGATGCTCTCATTAAGTTGGAAGAAGAACGAATTCATACCGAAGGAAGTAATTATAATGGCGGGGGCACACGAGTGGAAAGCCGTCTCCAATTAGAAGATAGAACTCGCGGTAAGTTTCCTTACATTCTACCAGCAGATGCTTTGGATTTAGTTGCTTTTGAACATGATTTATTGTATGCTACTGGCGATAAGAATGTCCAAGACTTTGCCGATAAACGATACTTTGAAAGAATTACCAATATGAGTGATTATCTGACGAGTAATGGATTGGCTACGGCCGAAGTTGCCAAGAGTATTTTTGACAATTACAACTCAAGGTTTTCAAAAGCAGATATATCTAAAATGGCCTTAGAAGCACAGGGGAGGGCACGCGGTGGAGTATCTTTTTGGGATGCGATGAAGTTTTGGAAAACTATCAAAACCACTCCTCCAGATGCGAAGTATAATGGATTTATAGGCGATGTAGATAAAACATTAATGTCTATGATTGGTATTATGAAAAATGTGGGCAGTTTTGACAAGGATGCCACATTTAAAGTAAATAAAGTGGTAAATCCTGCTACATTTAATAAACAATATGCGGAACTCGTTGATGTTTTTAATAAAATGGTTAAATCGCAAGAAAAAGCGGATGGTGTGAAAGGATATTCTCTTATCGCACCAGCAAATGAAACTACAATTAATAATTTTATAGAAAAAATAAATACAAAAGATATTTCACCAAGTATAGAAAAAGATATAAATCTTAGTGTTGAAGTCCCGATCGCATACTCAGACGATATGGTAGTAGCAGATACTATTGGACTGGGCAATAACTTGCTCATACTTGATGATAAAGGTGCCCAAACGAGGCACTTAAAGGGATTTGTTAAATCGTTGAAAGAGAAAACTGGAAAGAAAATTAAACTTTCTAATTATGACGATCCAAAAGTTGGATGGGAAGAGGCCATTAAACAAGCACTAAATCAAGGTGCTAGTATATCAGACGTAGCAGATGCGGATGACATTTTGGATAAGAGAATTTACGAAGAAATGCGGGGTAAATTAACTCCAGACCAAATGAAGCAATTGGAGGATTTAGAATTGAAGGATAGTCAAGTTGAAAAAACTCAACCACCGCAAGCAACACCCGCACCACCAGCACCGCAAACTATGCCACCAGCACCGCAAACTATGCCAGCACCAACACCACAAACTCAACCACCAACACCACAAACTCAACCACCAGCACCCGCACCATTGCCAGTGCCACTAGTGCCAAGAACAGGCGGGTTTGTTGAAGAACTAGTCCAACCGCCACAGACTGATATAAAAGAAGACCCAGACCCAGCAACAACACCAAATCAAGCCATGGTTGATAGCATGAGAAGCATTGACCAATTGGTTGATAAACTTATGGGGAAATCTCCCGCCGATGAAAGAGAAGATATGTTAGCACTTATTCGTTTTCTAATGCCAAGCGACCAAAATGGAGGTATCGGCACTTCACAAACAAACCCACTTATTAAAGGCAACGAACTAAGACGAGATCGCATGCTAGACACCAAGAATGATTTTGAATTGTTAGATAACACAATCTACAACAACACAAATAATCACTTTATGTTGAATAAATACAATAGAGCAGTCATCCAGAATAGAATAAAAGAAAAAAGAGAGTTTCCAAAAATGAAACGAAAACTGACCAGAAACTTCTCAGCGGAAATCCCGCGACAAGTTCAAACTCGTCCAGAGAGGAAGGATTTTAAACCGCTCGTCAATCCTCCGAGTAATTATGCTTTTGGTAGTCCTTACTCTCCTTATTTCTATAATTATGCTTCACCACCCCAACCCTTTGGTGCCGAATATGATAATTATAGATACAATCCAAACTATTTTCAAAACCCATAGTATAGTATATCTTGTAATATAAGAAAAGTTGATTTAAATTAAACCAACTTTAGATGCCGAGGTCTATACATAAAGGATTAATAGCCAACAAGTTGCCACGAAAAACACTTTTGAAGCAGAGTTTGGAGAAAACCAATATAGAAAAAGCACACGAGGAATTTACTATTGACAGGCCAGTAATAACAGAGTTAGATAGCAAAAAACCGCCCAAATTTCACAATGACTTGGAAATACAACCAATTAAAACACAAAGAGATAGTGTTGAATTGCTCCCTATCCAAAAAGAAGGAATATTGCCAGCCATGGGGACTATGGTTATATGTGCCAGCACTGGCGGGGGTAAATCAGTTATGATTTGTAATCTACTCGCCAAAAAGAACATGTTGAAAGGTTTTTATGATAGAATAGTCGTATTTTGCTTAAGCCCGTGCCCGATTTTAGAAGACACTCTCAAGTTAAAAAAAGAAGACATAATCAAAGAGGATAAGCCTGAGTTAATGAGAGACATATTAACTAAACAGAAAGAACTGATTAAGACGAAAGGCTTTAAGAAAGCACCAAAGATATTATTGTTATTGGATGACATTGCGCAGAGTAAGACTTTTCTCAAATCAGAAGTGCTCACCGAGTTGTTTTTCGCTTCAACACATGCTAAAGTGTCAGTCTGGGTGGCAACGCAGAGTTATACACAACTCCCGCGAAGAATAAGAATTAATTGCCATTGGATGATTATTTTTAATGGAGTAAGGCGGAGCGAACTTGACAGACTGGCAGATGAATACGAAAGCCCTTTTCTCACCAAAAAAGAATTTTACAATATGGTTAAGTATGCTACGGCAGAACCTTATTCATTTCTAGCAATTAACAACACTGCCAGTGATAGAACAACCCAGTTTAGAAAGAATTTCTCTACTATATTACGATTAAATAAGGATAGAGATATGACCAATTTATGATTGAATTCAATCATAAACTAATTTATAAACTAATTCAATAAAAAAGTTTTTTTGTTTCATAATAATATAATAATATCTATCATATATAATAGATATGTCAGCACAGAAACTATATGCGACCCCTTATCATCAAGCAATGTCAATTTGGTATAAAGAAAATGGACAAGGCAAACTCACAACAATTCGTAAGGGAACACCCGAACATGTGGCAATCAAAAAAATAGAAGAGGGTATTAAGAGTGGTAAGATTAAAAGTCTAATCCGTCCAAAAGCACCTAGAGTAAAGAAAACACTTAACGAACCTATTGCCAGCGGACAACCTGACCAAGTGCCAGACGAAGCATTGAAAAGAAAGGCTCCAGACATAGCATCGGCAAATAATTCAACTCCCGAACCAAATGCGAAACCTGTTGAAATGTCTCCAGCACCTAAGGTTGAACAATCTTTACCCAAATCTGTCAATCCAACTCCTGTTTCTGTGCCAACAAAAACTACCACAACACCAGCAAGTAAGATAGAAGCAATAGAAGATGCTACTCCACCACCACCTAAAGAAGTTGCGCAAACTAATGACATTAATATAAATCAAGCCATAGCGGATTTAAAGAAAATGAAAGAGGAAAGAATTACGCACAAGAATTTACAAATTATGAAAAAAATAATTAATGGTAATTGATAAAATATATTTTAAAGTTAATTTAAATTAAATCAACTTACATATATACGATGATTAAAAACACACATGCCTCCAATAGATTGTCTAACGAGTTTATTAACAAACTCAACGAAGGAAACCGACCCGCGAGTGATGGATTTCAATTAAATCAGTTTGAATTGTGGAGTAGTCATGGCGCCCCGTTGGTTAATCAACCACTGACAGAATTTGGCGATTTAGTCCCACACAAATCTTCTACTATTCAAAACACATTAACAGACATTTCTGATAAGAAAGGAAATGCGGATGTTGTTGATTTGGACACTGCCGTTAGCAGTCTGGCTTATTTGAAGAAAGCGGTTCAAAATGCTGAGGCAAGAGAGTTTCAATTGACTTCACCACAAGACACAAGACTTGACAATATACAAAAATCAGTTGATATTATTAAACAATTCGTTTCAGGTGAATAAATAATTATTTTTAATTTCTATTATTTTTTTATTAGTATAATAAGCAGTGTAATTTCTACAACCACAACAACAAAAATGGAAGGAAAGGATAGTAAAAACACGGAGGAGTTGATGACCCTCAACAACCTCAGGTATGAGTTGCCAGCAAATCTGGCACTCACTGAGCAGGGGAGTATCTTTAAGAAGAACTTCGCCGACCAGCAGACTTATACCAGTTCGTCGGGGACTGAAATGATTTTTACACTACAGGCAAGCACTGATTTTGTTTATGGAAAGAATTGCTATTTGTCGTTTGATATCAAGGCCGACGGGTTGGTTACGACCGCAGGGAATAACTGCGCGATCGGCTTTCAGAACACACCCGCAACTGCTATTTTTGAACGATTTTTGTTGGAAAGTAAGGATGGTAGCGAACTTGAACGAATTGAAGATTTGAATAAACTGGTGCGAAATACTCTCCCGTGGCATTATCCTTTTGATTATCGCCGACAGGCACAGATGGCGGGACAACGAGAGACTGTGGAAGTTAATGCTAATATTACCGACAATTCAGTTGTTGATTTTGCTATTAATACTCCCACGGTCGTGGGCACTGGTAATTATTTGAAGGTTTGTATTCCTCTTCATTATTTCTCGGGGGTGTTTAATGAAGAAACTCTCATTCCTCCCTCTCTAATTAGTGGTATGAGGCTTCGTTTGACCTTTGCGCCACCTCAGGAAGCATTTAACATTATTGGAAGCACTGATGGTAAGGTTTCTACTGGGTTTGATGGTTCCGCTTTGACTTTCACCGTGTCTAATCCAGTTGTAATGCTGGAGACATTCTCTCTTGCTCCCGCCGTCCAGAGAAATATTATGGAACAGATGGGAAGCAAGGATGGGCTCCCATACACTTATGAAACATATTACAATCAAAAGGCAAACCCGGGGACTTCAGATAATTTTAATCTTCAAGTGAATAAGGCAGTAGCACGTGCTCAGTGCTTGTATATAATCACGCAAAACGTGCTCGCTGACAATGCTGGTATTGATAACCTTGGAACTGCTCAAATGAATTATAAGCAGTATCAGTGCCGTATTGGTGATTGGTATGCTCCGCAACAAAAGATGGAACTCGGAGGAAGCACCGATACTCTGGCCGCCGTTCAACGAGGCTGTGCCGAATTGTATATTAACAATCTCCAAGCAACTATGGGAATTCGTGATACTTACATGTCTTCGTCTGTTTCTCTTGAAAACTTTCGCAAGTATTATTCTACTTCAGATAAGACGGGACTTACATCTAACTCAGGATTTGCTACTATTATTCAGACACTCAACCAATCGCCACACATTGGAGCGTCTGGTCTCGCAGTTAATAACTCACGAACTGCGGAAGTCAGTCTGCGTTATGCGGCCGACTATAACGCAGATCGCGCAATCACTGCTTGGTTGAAATACGTCAAAGTGGCGTCTATTTATCCCAGTAGATGCGTCGTAAAACAATAGCCCTTATTTATTCAAAATCTCTCTTAGTATGTGTAGTTTAAACAAAAATGATTAAAATTACCATATAAACATATCGCAATATACAATATAATAAAACATAATACAATATGCCACGGGTTGGAGATTGTAAGAAAGGTAAAATCTATGCGATTAGGTCTCATCAAACTGATGAAATTTACATAGGAAGCACCACACAAGAATTGTCGCGGCGAATGTCAAATCATCGCAGGAATTACAATTATTGGGGAAAAACAAAAAAAACTAGTTATACTTCTAGTTATGAAATAATCAAGCACGGAGATGCTTATATTGAACTTTTGGAATACTACCCGTGTGAAACCCCCGATCAACTCGCTAAAAGAGAAGGTGAATATATAAGAAAACATAAATGTGTAAATAAAAGAATATCTGGTAGAACTCACAAGGAATATTATGAAGAAAATAAAGAGTTTTGTAATGAATTAAGTAAAGAACATTATGAACAAAATAAGGAGCATTATCTACAATTGGCTAAGGAATATAGAACCAACAACAAAACCAAAATAGTAAAATACAATAAATTGTATCACCAAACAAACAGAAATTATTTATGTCAACAAGCACGAGAAAGAGGTGCTATTAGAATACAATGTGAATGTGGTGTATTTTCAAGAAAAGATATTATCGCAAAACATAGAAGAACCAAAATTCATGAAAGAAACATGGAGGCACTTCCAATCGGTTTATGTTTGATGGGATTTTAATTTAATTAGAATAATATTTTTTGCTATATATATATAGCAATGAGCTTTACAATAAGCAATTTAGAAGACGAAAAGCGAACCCGCAAAAATTTCCTCCTTCGCGTCTCCTCAAGCGATAAAACAGAATCCAAATCCGCTTCTACTCACAATGGCCGTTTCGTCGTTGATTTACCAGCAACTGGTCGTAATATTGATATAATCAGTGCTTATGTCGTTAAAAGTATCTCTATCCCAAACGTTTTCCCAAACATACCGAGTTATGCCAACACTCTCACATTGATTAAAACAACTGGATCGGCTACAAAAACGGCAATCATAACAGAAAATCAATACACCATTGATACATTTATTACCGCCCTTCAAACTGCGATTAATTCAGCAATTACCCCAGACTCCGTAGTTATAACTTTGAACTCCGTTAATAAATTGAATTTCGCTTTCACTGGTGATACGTATAGTTTTGATTATGATAATAGCACGATTAGAGACAAGATAGGACTAACTGCCGATATCTCGGCGGCGGCGAGTAGTACCATGCAGTCTATAGTCAATCTAATCGGTGAAACGGCCGTTTATGTACATAGCCGTGCTTTAAATCAGTCTGGTTTAGTTGAAGCAAATGGTAATTTCTCCGTGGTCGGTAAAGTGAATCTAGACAAACCTTATGGAGTCCAGTGCTACTTTGAATCATCAAACGATGTTGCAGATTACGTCCCATTCAATACCACCAAGAGTTTAAGGTCTATTGATATTGTAATTAGAAATGCGGGCGGTGAAGTGCTTGAATGTCCTGTCAATTTTGAAGTTAGTATTCTCTTAAAGGCGTATCATGCGTAATAAAACAAGCAACAAACATATTTATTTTTTATTATGTATTAAAGGAATGATAACATATATGTAAAGATATAAAACGATAATGCCAGACTACAAGCAAGGGAAAATATATAGTCTTAGATCACATCAGACTGATCAAGTCTATATCGGTTCAACTATTCAACCTTTGTACAAACGATTATTTGAACACAAAAAAAAGTATAAAAAATGGATGAATGGTACTCATTATTACTTATCTTCTTATGAAATAGTTAAATACGATGATGTGTATGTTGAATTGGTTGAAGAATATCCGTGCGACAATAAAATGCAATTACTTAAACGAGAAGGTGGAATAATAAGAAATACAGAAAAATGTGTAAATAGATATGTAGCGGGTAGAACTAACAAAGAATATTGTGAAGACAATAAAGAACATAGAGCACAATATCATAAAAGGTGGAGAGAAGCGAACAAGGATTACATATCACAAAAAGGGAAAGAATATCGCGAGAACAATAAAGAATATGTATCACAAAAAATGAAAGAATATCGTGAAGCGAACAGAGAGAACTTATGTCAGCAAAAACGAGAATATTATCAAGAAAATAAATATAAAATGTCGCAACAACAAAAAATTAATTACCACAAAAGAAATCCAATTGGTTTAGCCACATTTGGAATATAAAAAAAACATAAGTATAAGAAATAGATGATATTTCTGGATAACCTAACGATACTATTTAATATTGTAAAAATAATCAACATACGAAGACAACATCAAAAAAAACGACCAATTCCATGTAAGGATCTTGATGAGTTCTATCTATATTTAAGAAGAAATCACACACAACTAACCGAAGATTTAGTAAAGAAGATCGGCTATAATGACATTAAAATAATAGCAGTAGATATAGAGGTTAATTTTGATAAATAAGAACAAATAATATCCTTCTTTTTTGTTCAAATTTGGTCTTCAATCCAGTTCAATGAAGCGTAAATGCTCGCCGTCCCACCGCTTGTATTTTGTGCGGATATAGTAAATGTCTTACCTGACCCTATCTTGATATTATATTGGGACAAATCAATGTATATGGATGAGCCAGCAGACAATACATAAGTAAATATCACACTTCCTCCCGTTCTTGTTGTTCCCGCCGTATCTACCTCGGCCAATGATGTGGCGGTATCGTAATTTGAATAAGAAGGTGTTCCTCCCAATGTAGTATTAAGAATAATTCTCGCAATACATGTTTTAGTATCCGAATTGCTAATACACAAATTCTCAAAGTAGATTATGTTATAGTTTGTTTTGCTGTTGAATGTGGCGCGGTTTCTAATAGTAAATATGGCATTCTCAGTTGATCCTATACTCTTGACATTGTCATACGAATTAGTTATAGCAATAGTCCTATCAATAACCCCTTCAACTGCCAAAAACATACTCGCCGTTTTCATAACAACGGATTGAAGGCTTGACGAATATGCCTTCGCATAAATAGCAAATGCCGCCTGATCTAATGATGGAGTAGTAGCAGTGCTCGCGTATTTAATCGCATGGATTACTTCCATTCGTCCAGTGCGCGGGTTTTCAATTTTGAATGTAATCTGACCGCTACCCAGATATTGGACGACTATTTCAAACACATTCAATTTGGTAAAATCAATCGCGGGGAAGTTTCCCGTATTATCACATTTATCAACATTCCAAGCATACTGACTAACTACATTTTCAACACTCCCCGCCGTTCTGACAACTGACATTCCCAAGTTTGATTGTCTAAAACATAAATTGTCTGCTGGTGTGCCTATGCCGATATCGCAATTAAAGGTAGTCGCGGTGGTAGATGATGGAAACAATGCGGAAAATCTAGCAACCAAGCCCATGCCACTTCTATATTTTGCTCTCTCTATAGTCGTAATCTGTGCGGTTGAATTACCTGAGGCCGATGTCGTCAAAACCGCCATTGAATTAGCAGTTGATACCGCCCCGCCGTTGGTTTCTGTTTTGTCAAAGAAACGAGTATTAATACCATAAGTGAAGACATTTTGTAATACTGGCGATAAAGTGGCCGTTCTCAATTCTCCGAAGGCCGTTGTAGGTAATGCGTCTTTGATATTATCTATTGATAAAGAAGATGATGACGATGTAGATGATGACGATGGTGTATTCGTGCTTTGACCAAACAAATTCATTTTATATTCAAGTTGATTTAATTTAAATCAACTTATATTATATAAAATCATGCCGATAATAATACGTGAATTGCCGAGTGATATAGTTGGACACATAAGGACATTTGTTTATTCAGAGACATCCAAGATTGATTATAAAAAAGAATTTTGTAATATATGCGGTTTGTCTCGCACATTCCAGTCGCACCCTCCTATTATAGCAGTTGATATTGATAATGTAGATGGTGTTCAGTTTTTCACAATCTGTTCTATTAATTGCTACAGACAAGAGGCTAATATTAGAGCAAAATATCGTGAGCCCCCATTGATTGTGGTTAAGTATTAGCCTTCTTTTTAATTCTAGCACTTCTTCTTAATGGTGCTTTTGTTTCCTCTTCTTTTTTCGCTTCACTCTTCGTCTCTTTACTCTCTTCGCTGTCGCTCTTTGTCGCTTCGCCCCTCTTCTCTTTAATAAATGTATTGACAATAACGGCTCCAATCCCGCTTAATTGTCGTAGTTTAGTATTTGTTATTTGCCCCTCGTAATCACCCCATATCTGCTCAAGCAATTTATACTTATCCTCTCTACTAGCGCTTTTACCTAATGGTTGGTATTTACATTTTTCGTCTCCGTTATCTAGATTGCTTTTAATTTCATTAGTATTATTTAAATTTAAATATAAATCTATTTTTCGTCTCAACTCCTCTAATTCTGTTTTAATCCCTTCTGCCTTAATTTCTTCAGGGTCGGCCACATTAACCCAACTATAACTAAAACTGGTGAGCATATCGCCGTGCCCCAACACATTTGAAACCCACGTATTAAAATTCTCTAATTTCGGATTGGCAAAATTACTATACGACAAACTAGCATATAGTTTTCGCAACATACTGCTCTTCTGTGTGTATTCCGATAGCCAAGGGAAGATTTTGATAATCCTTTTGTTTAGTTCATTATTCTTTTGTTTATCAAGCACACCTTCGCTGTTAATGATAACTGCTTTTTTCTTTTTGAAATGGTTTCGTATTGAATTTACTTGTTCTATTACAAACTGAGGAGTAAAAAGGACAACAGGCCTCTCAGTCCAATTCTTTTTTTGTCCTTCTCTCTTTTTTGCTAGGTTATTCACTCGCAACCAAGAAGGTTTATCTGGTATTAATTCATATGTGTTTTTATCAAATATTTCCACAGGCCTTGCTCCAATTGCTATCATCAAAGCAAGCAGTTTAAGATAAGGGTCATTACTTAATATCATATCATTCATTTTAGCCATTACATCACGGACATCAATCTGTATTTTTTGTTCATTTTTGGCTTTGACATCTTTCTTATATCCCTCAACGATATCAATCCGCTCGTCTTCATTTAGATTAAAATACTTATCCAGTTTGCTCATTTCATATACTTTTTCACTTTGGTTGGGCTCTATTGCTTTTTTTCTCACCTCAGAAAGTCTTTGCCTTCTACTATTCAAGTTTGGATACACGATAGCATATTTAGGATATATCACCTTTAGTGCCTCAAGCACCTCTTCATCACTAGTTGGTGTGCTAAATAAAGATATAATAGCATTATGAAAGGCTATACTTGGTTTTAATTCGCTATCGTAGAAGTTGGACACGACCTCATAAATTTTACTTTCAGTTGTAGCAACTCTTAACTGCCTAACAAACTTCTTGTCATCTTCGCTCCACATCGTAGTGTATATAAGACAAGTCTATTTTTTTCTAAGTCAAAAATAAGGTCGGACAGCAACAGGAGAAGGTATTTTCACTCCCACTGCTCTTATATTTATCCAAAAAAAAATCGTTATAGCAAAAATGAGTTTCATGTACATGGTCATATCTTCCAGATTTGAACTGGCGACCAGTTTTTCCAACGAGTGTTTGCCAACGATTTGCCCAGCACACGAAACCCGAAATAATTTGTTGAAAAAAATGGTATTTGAAGTATTACCGCCAGTATATTTTTTTAGAAAATTCTAGAAATTCTATTTCCGTGAAAACCACCAGCAACACCCAGTCAGAATCCTGACTGCCTGACTTTAGACCGAAATCAGAAAATCAGAAACCTGACTGGACAGGTTTTCAATGGAAGCCATGTCTCTAATCCCGCGAGAAAATAAAACTAAAAATTATTGGATTGAGGATTTTGAAATACGACAAGTTGGAAAGGAGCGACTCAAGAAAGATAAAATAATATGTGAAGAAAGAATTTCTAAAGCAGATAAAGAAATTTCTCGTCTCGTTGAAAAGAAACAGCCTGACATAGTAAAACTTGATGCTATCAATGAGATGTTAAAACGAATGACTATTGAAAATAATGAAGTAGATGAAGACCGAATTGTTCGCTTGAGAAAAAAGAAATTGGAAAAAAAAATAAACAAAGAACGTGATAATTTCTATAGATGGAAAAATGACAATCGTGGCCAACTTTCCGCTATTGTTATGAATAAAATTCTCGTTGGTATTGAAAAAGAACATTTATCGTTTAATTCTTCGTTTAATAAATACTCAAGTGATGGTATTAACGAATACGTAAATGATAGTATTAATGTTAGCATTAAACGAGAACATAACAGAAACATGCACAGAGTCTTCAGAACCGAGAGTGCGGATAGCAACTCGGAATAAAAAGACTTTAGTGTAAAATGTTGATCTAAAATATGTTGATTTAAAAATCAACATTATCAACATACATTGGTTTTTTTCAAAACCAAGGGGTTTAACACCCCACCCTAATTCAAAGGAATTTCTATTACACATGCTTTTTTGTGTGTGTAATAGACAATGGGAGAGCCAAACGAAGTAGCCGACCAACTCGGCGAAATGAACATCGCCCCTACCCCTGCCCCTGCTGGTAAGCACTAAGTCTATCGTTTCTTTTTATGACAATGAATGTGGTTGTAGGTTTCTGGAAGAATTGGGAGCGGGTTGAAAAGAAAGCCCCTGCCGAAGACATGCAACTCACACGCGTGTCTGCTGGGTTTGTTGGGCTTAGTTTGGTGAATGGTTTTGACGCCTTTCAAAAGGATGTTAAGTATTTTACTCGCCATGTCAATGAGCGAAGCGAGGATTATCTTTTCGCTTGGGTTCCTCTAGACAGAACCATGAGGAACCCGAGAAAGAAAACTTTCTTTCTCGTTTCGCTCCAAGTTGAGGGGAGGGAGGAAATTCTTGTCTTTCCCTCCCTCTCTGCTTTAATGAAAAAAGTGGGAGATAACGAAGAGAGCATCAATTGGTTTGTCCCCATTGATTAAAATCATTTTTATTGAATTGACTTGGGTTTTCTCATTGTGTTATCCCCCCATTTGTGGTTTAATCATTAGATTTCCACTGGATTTCCATCATTAAAGGTTGGCTAGAGGTTGGACACCTGCGAGAGAGAGCAGAGGGAGATTTATTAAAATTCATCTTCCTGCCCCCTGTCCAACCTTTGGCTTCATTTTTCCAAAACTTTTCCCTGTCCCCCTCCTATAAAGGGGGGACATACTTTTTTTTTTATTTTTCTTATATAAGGTTGGACAGGTTGGACAAGTAAAAAAAAGATTAATAGTAAGAGTAATAATATATAAAATCCTTAAAAAAACATAACAAAAAGTGTCCAACCTTCAAAAACTAAGGTCGGACGTGTCCAACCTAAGGGTTGGACAGGGGGTAGAAAGCGGTATTTTATAAAAAATCTCTCTCCCGTGCTCACACATACAAAAAGAAACAGGACTGCTTTTTATACTCAACAAGCACTACATAAGCACTACATTTTTTTACTCTCACATTATCCCCCCAACCCCCCCGTTTCAACTTCGTTGAAACCCGCCCCCCCCTTCCCCCCTTTCGGGGTGTGATCATTTATGTTGGATAGACAGGTCTAACCGCAAAGTATAAAACAAGCCGTTAAAATGTGTAAAACCAACATTAGACATATAGAAAAAAGTGTCCAACCCTTGTAAAAACCGACGAAGGTTTTCTAAAAATCAACAAACTAAGCACACTAAGAGAGATTAAGACATATTAAGCACATAGTCCATATTAAATTTATTTATATATATATTTTCAAAGTGTTATATTCTCACTCAGTACTATATATAACGGTGGCACTCGCAAAAAAGCTGGTAGACACGAGGTGACTCCCCAAGGGGGTTTGGCCAACCACACTCCGGCTTAGGATGTGATCAACGCTGAACTTGTCCCACACTCAGGTATCATCTGATGATGAGGTGTCCAACGCCCTCTTTAGGCCCGTAGGCAGTGTCAGGATTCTTGCATCCTTAAGAGATATGCTTTGAGTTCCTTGAATTCTGCTTTGTATGAGATATCTCTTAGGTGCTCTGGCAGCTTATCCCATTGTGCTTGTGCTGCTCTGCTGTATTGACCCGTCGTTGAGTCGTTGTACATGTGTTTCTTTGATGACCGCCTAGTGTTGTAGTTATGAACAGCTGTGATTGGTCGGATATTGTTGTAGTGAAGGGGAAGGAAAGCCTTGAAGGCTGGGTAAATAAGGGAGTGTGCATCCATGCATACGCTGTACTTATACATGTTAAGTATGTTGAGTAAGCGTAGTTTGGCAAAGAGAGGCTTGGTAGGTGTTCTCCATGATTTGAGACATATCAGACGGACTATACGTTTTTGGATGATAATGAGTGGATGTATAATGGTGTTGTAGTCATCAGATCCCCATATAGAGATACCATACATAAGTAGGGGGTATACATGTGCATAGTAAAGTTGGAGGAGGATGTGAGTGGGAAGTAGGCTGTTCACATAACGAAACATTTGGACGAATGGTTGAAGGCGGAATATAATAAATTGTATATGTTCACGGAAGGACAGGTTGCTTTGGATGATTGTACCTAATACTTTTACCTTTCGTTCTTGTTGGAGCCTCTTGCCGTCGATAGTCAAGTCGAGCTGCACCTTCTGTTCGTGCTTGTGGAAGATAGTGTAGGTGGTTTTGGTGGGGTTGGGTACTAGGTTATGTCTGTAGAAATAGTGGACAAGGTTCGTTGTATCAGTTTGTGCTTGCTCTTGGAGTTGTTCTTTATTCTTAGCAGCAATGATAAGTGTGGTGTCATCTGCGTATGCAAAGACTGTCCCGTGTGTTAGTGAAAGTATAATATCATTGATGTATAGAATGAAGAGCGTTGTTGAGAGTGTGCTACCTTGCGGGATCCCATGTGTGATCTTGCGTGGGTAAGAACGAGCATATTGGGTAAATACTGTTTGGTATCGTTTTGTGAGGTATGATTTAAAAAAAGGTAGTGGTGTTATCGCTAAAATTTATATTATTTCGTAGTTTATGGATCAGTGTTTCATGATCTATAGTGTCATAGGCTTTCGATAGGTCAATAAATAGAGCAAGTACATACCTTCCTGGGCCTTTGAGGTTTTGGATGTGATTTAAGATGGTTTGTGTAGTGATTGTTGTGTTTGAGTGTGGTCGGAAGGCGTATTGAGTTCGGGAGAGGATGTCGTACCTGGTAAGGTGGGCCATCAGTTGCTTGTTGAGTATAGTGTCAGAGACCTTAGCAATAATCGGCAGTAGCGAGATAGGTCTGTAATTCTCAGGCAGCGTTCTATCTTTAGCTTTATATATTTCAATAACTTTAGTTATTTTTAGTGCATCAGAGTATTGGTTATGTTCTATAGCTTTATTAAAGAGCGTTGTTAATATCATGCAAGACCTTACAATTTTATTTTGTTTATATCTTCTGCTTTGTTTCTGTTAATTGCTTTCAGTGTATCAACTACATCATCCTGCAAAATGCGTTTGAGTGTAAAGGGAGGCAGTTTTCTCTGTGTTAGGTCTATTTCATCTTCTCTGACTTTATGTTCTTGGGGGATTTGGGCACTGACCTTGGAGCCGACCGTCGTGTAGTGTCTGTTGAGTGCATTGGCAATACCTTTGGGGTCGGTGATTACCTTATCATCTACGCGGAGTTGGGTGGGCGAGGTCTTCAGACCTTGTGTCTGTGGGATCAGCTTTCTCAGCGCATTCATACGTTTTTTTGGATCGTGACTTAGTTTTTCCATTAAGGTAGTCATGTATGCTTTCTTAGCTTTCTTAATCTCTCTATTAGTTTTATTTCTATGCTTACTGTACTTAATCCTATTACTTTTAACTGGGCATGCTATTTTTATTTCATACAGTTCTCTTTGTTTCTTAATCATAGCTCTA